>JAVXUO010001043.1:20000-119651 GCA_033065855.1 Escallonia rubra
AAAAAAAAAGAAGGAAAAATGAAGATAACGTACCAAAAGAAAATAACATGGAGAGGTTATTTTGCCCTTCAACGACCATTACTACAAGAAATTACCATCACTTTACAGAAAGAAACAAGATGGATAATAGATGATACTGAAAGTCTTAGGGGATGATATCTAAACTTTACTAGATACATTTGCTGGAAAAAAAATGACAAAACTCTAAAAGTGATATGGTTAGAGAATTTTTTTGAAAGTTACAGCTACTATGTTGGTTGCCTGAGCAATTGAGTTTTTTATGCGCCCTACTAGGTCACTTGAGTGTTAAGTCATTTTATTCTACAAAATTTGTTATGCATATATTAACCCTACCTCATTCCCATCAAATTCTTTACTTTCTACGATCCTTTCCGGGTTACCGATTTTGAAGTTTTGTTAGTAGCACTTAGTTTTAATTCAAACTCCTTCTAAGCTTTTAACTTGTATCTCACCCTTCATAAACTTCTATGCATCCTATAGAATGTTATTACAAGAGATTGAACAATTCTAACATATAGACTTCACATGACATGTTATGCGAGTCAAATTGTCTTTAGAACATTGTATTCACTTTTATTATTGCAATGCTAAACTGTAAAGTTTGGTGAGAATTAAATAATTTTTGAAAGACATTTGAAACTAATTATATTGTTAGTGTACCTTAACTAACAACATCTAATATGAAATAATTATGATTCTCTTTAGCGGCAATTTGATGTAACAAGAGAAATTTAGACAAATATATATGTTGGTAATTAGCATTGACAATTCGCATTTGAAAGTAAGATCATGTTTTCTAAGGTGAACTTTTCATGTTTCGAGTCTTTGAAGCAGTTCACAAACGATTTTATTTATTAGGAATTAATTTCAATAGTCATACGAACTGAGTTTAATTGTATTTTCTTATTTACGTCTGTAACATTCTTATTCAATTACTATTTATCATGTAAAGTACGTGATACTTACTAGTATTATTGAAATGTTCCGACAAAGGTGGAGCGGTACCTGTCAAGTTGTTTGTGCCAAGATATAACACTTGAAGGTTTGATAAGTTCCCGATTTCTGTAGGAATGCTTCCTGTAAATGCATTGCTGGAGCGGTACCTGTCTAGTTGGAATTGGACCACTTATCTCATTGTCAGAAAGAGAAAGCAGGTTAAGGTTGTGGAGAGTGTTGCACATGTCTGTGGGTAGAGCGCCATAGAGAAGAGATATTTAATATGCCAGCCGGAATTGGACCTTCTAATTTGCTGAACTGAATTAATAATTTCTTCAAACTGATAAGATTGCTCATCTCTTGCGGAATCCGACCTTGCCAATCGTTCCTACCAAGATATAATACTTCAAGCTTCGATAGATTCCCTATCGCTCCTGGTATGCTTCCATTGAACTTGTTTCCCTCTAATGATAATTGTCGCAGCTCCCAGCATCTTGATAAGCTAGACGGGATCTCACCACTTAGCTCATTAAACTGCAGATTCATGTACTGCAGTTGGTGCAGAAGTCCCACTTCAACAGGCAGATGGCCTTGCAAACTGTTGTTGCTAATATTCAAGAAAACAAGGGATGTGAAGTTGCCAACTTCCTTTGGAATGGTACCTGTAAGACCCATGTGAGGAAGATCTATGGCTGTCACTCTTCTGTCATTGCTGCAAGTAATACCGATCCAGCTGCAATACGATACTCGTTCAGACCAATTCTTTGCCAAGATGTTGTCGGGTCAGAGATGATACTGGCTTTGAAGGCTAGAAGAGCTGATCCATCGGTCAAGTTGGATCTAGACGCTTCTAGGCAGCATCCCAGGCAATGAACCACAAACAGTAATGCTAATACAGCCTTCCCCATAATTCTGGGATGAACATTAATGCCAATACAGCCTTCCCCACTAGCTTTCAATATCCTACCCACTAGCTTTCAATATCCTACCCACTTATGGCCCCTCTGTGGCGTGAAAAGATTTGGCCTTTTTAGTCAAAGTATGCCAGCAAAATTAAGGAAGGTGCAACTTGAGTGGGTTGGTACCCATCCCAAGAAAATTCATATACACTTAAACACCAACAAGCTATAACCCAAGAAAAAATTAAATTAATTGAGTTATGTTGAGTGGATATATTTGAATTTCAATGGGTTGATGAAAACAAACTAAATATGATTTTTTTAGTCTAAACAAAAAATAGATTGACGATGGTCCGTGGTCGTTGCCAACGGTAGCGATGGAGGAGGCTGCATATGGTGGTGGTGGCAACGACAAGCGGTTGTGGTGGCGGTGGTCCATGCTAGTGGCGGCAGCTACCGGCTGCGTCAAAGGGCAGCGACCAACAGTGCAGCACAGTGGGCTTGTGGATGTTCTTATTTGTGGAGATTACTAACAAAATATGAAACTGTACGCAAATGAATTTTAAAAGCCTACGATAACCCACTGTAATATGAGCTCAATTCATCCTAGCTCATTATGTACTAAAATAGATTGGGTGGGATAAAAACTCATGTTTTTTTTTGGGATGGGTTGGTTAAATTCATAAAAACTCAAACCCAAGTTGCAGCCCTAATTGACACCTCGATAAATAAGTCATGCCCGTCTCTCCGGCCAGTCCTAGTTGATTTCAACCTTTGCAAGAAGCGTGAACCGTTGAAGAATGTCAAATTAACCGCTATGCTTTTGATTTCAGGAGTACTTTAGGCCCCATACGTTTATAATATTCCTTTTCTATTTTCATTTTTTGTTTTCATTTTCATGATTTTCATATTCAGTTTGAAAATACGTTCTTGTACTTTTATCATTGTCACAAAAAAAATATATAGTTATTTTGTTATATTGAGTTAAGTTTGAGTGAAAACAGCTGAAAATACATGGAAGGTGTTTTCAGTTTTTTGTCACTTTTTGAATAATTTTATCCAAAACGAAAACAGAAAATAGTGAAAGTACGCAAAAAAAAATTTATTTTTTTATTATCATTGCAAAAAAATAGAAAACGAATATCGTAAATGTACGGTCCCTGAAAAGTGATCAAGTAGATTTGGAATTGTTATCAATATTTACTTCACACTAAAGTATCGATTTAGAATATAGATAGCACCTTGACCCTTATAAAAGGAAAATATGTGAACTTGTCCAATCAAAGAAAAGAAAAGGAAAATATGTGAATATTTCAAACTTTTCTCAATGGCTCTTTTTGCGGAGGAGACATCCAATCCGGTGGATCCCATTAATATGGTCGGAAAAAAAAAAGAAAAAAATATATGAAGTCTTTATTTCATCTGATCACCAAGTGAAGTGTTTTGGTCTCAAATCGGCATTGTCAAGTATTCCTAAACTAACCATAAAAGAACCATGTATCCAAGGGTGCAATTCACTTGCATTTTGCCAGAAGTGTTCATACATCGAAGCACCTACGGGGACAACACGTCTTCCTTCAGAGTAAATATTATATTGATATTCAATGGTTCTATATTACCGAAACCATTAATCCCAAACTATATGATACTTTCACTTTGTCTATCGCGATTTTGTGTGGTTTCAAGTCCCAATGAAAAACATGCAATAACTAGCCATGATTCCAATGTTCCAGTGCAGAACGTAACGTTTGCCTTAATGCCCAATCATTCAACAACATCCAAGCAGTAGTTGTGAGAGAATAGACCATTAAGTATATTTTATATATAATAGTATATTCAACTGTCCTAGATAGCTGAAACCATTAACCATCAACCGTCAGTTTTTGTTTAGTGACATTTTCTTAGAAATGTTGTTCTTATTTACGGCACTTTTAAGAAATTGTCACTAATAGCCTTGTTGTTAAATCTAAAAATACATTGGCCTAACACTAGTAATAGCTACATTTCCACAAAAATGACGTAAAAGTGAAGTATATTTTATATAATCCTGCTCTAATCCAACACGAATGATGAACAACTAAGTCGATCTATCGAGCTAATAAACTCATCATTACAAACAAGCTAATGTCATTCATCAACCATATCATATCCCACATTCACATCCTAATTACATAACCATCCAAAAGTTCTCAATTTCAAAAACATACAAATATAATGTCATTGAACAACCAACCTAAAGATATATACATCTCATCCAAAATGTCATCATAATGCATATCGGTTCTTTTATGTCCAACAAAATCATTGATGTCTTCCCGTCATATAAACCTGGAAATTTAAAAAGTCAAGAAAGAAGGTTATAAATTCAACCGGCATAACATAAGTCGAATTAAACCGAAAAGCTAATCGACAAACATAATGCATTAAAAAAAGGTAAAGACTCGTCTACGTACCCCTTTTCATTCTTACATCATAGTTTGCAAATTTTTCAAAGTGAAAAAATTCTTCTTTACTTTTTCGCGTTAACCATAGGTTTCTGAGAACTGGTTATAAGAGTTGAAAAAAATTTCTTTCACAAGATCATAACCTAAAAGAAAAAATCTGACATGTCGAAGGTGAGTTGTTCAGGTAACCCAAGAGAGGGGAGGTCGAGGAAGAGTACACTAGACGAGATAGCCAAGTATCTGTCCAGAAAAGCTGAGAAGAAGGCAAGGAAAGTAGCCAGAAAACTCAAATCTCAGCCCGTTTCAGGTAATGTTAATCTCAACAATGACACGTTATTTGTTTGGAGAAAAAAAATCGAGCGAGACCTGGAATTAGGCCTGCCAGTAATGGAAAGATATTCTGTAAAACATGAGAAGAAAAGGTTAAGAGAGAGCGTGGCTGAACTAGAAAAACTGAAGAAGAGAAGGGAAGAAAGAGCAGTTCACAAAGCACAGCGCGAGGAAGAGATGGATTTTTTTGCTAGGGGCCACGCTGGCACTGAGTAAGAGGATTGGGAGAGGAAGGAAGAAGAATTCGTTCTTAAACAAAGTAAGATTAAGTCAGAAATTCAGCTGCAAAAAGGATGCCCAAAAGCTATTGATAAACTAAGCTGTAGCTGTAGGAAGGTAAAGGGGCGTACTGGCCAACTTATTGACCGAAAGCCCTACTTGACTTTTCAGTAAGCCAGGACAGATATAATGTATAATGCTAAAAAATATAATGCAAGGCTCAATATTGACCAGATGATGCCAGAAGAAAGAGAAAATTGTTACTATCTAATACTGCCTTCTCCGAGGAAAGACAATGCCACTAAGGAATGAATGTGACTAAACTCTTCTTCCCAGGGTCGGGAAGAGGCAGAAGCTTTAAGGGCAAAAAGGGGGTATCTTCCCTTTGGTGGTAGATAACAGCCAATAATCTCATAGAGCTTAGAACTTGCAATCTCTTCGTTTATTATAGCCAAAATAAAATCCAAGAACTTGATATTAGAATATTCCCTTTTTACCGCCCAAAAAGCCATTACCTTAGACCCAGTAGCATAAGGTTGTGCAGATTTAGTAATAAATGCTTTTCCATCCAAGCAATTGCTTCTATATATTAAAATTCAGTAAGCATTTTGGTGACAGACTTAAAAAATTTTAAAGCTGAAAGAGTTTTTACACACCTCTATCTATGGAGTCGAGCGTTTTCTTGGTGAAACCCTTAGCACGTGCTGCATATTCCCTTGATCTTGAGGCAGCTGCTTCTATGGAATTGGCTGCACCTTAAAGTGTTTTCTTGGTGAAACTCGTGGCACATGCTGCATATTCCCTGGATGTATTGTATGAGATGATGATATCAGTCAATGACTGCTTGATTCATCAGGAACCTATTACGCGTAGCACGATGTAGATGATGTGTACGATTCGGATAAAGAACTTCAAATTCTCATAAAGAAAAAGAGTGAAACTTAACTTGTCCAGTTCCGGAAGAAACATCCTAAGAAGACTGCATCAGCAACATCATAGTCCGTATATGGGACATCATGTTCTCTTACATAATGTAAATGCTAAAAGCAACAGTAACCATCCCACTAAAACAACATATATTCTCCTAAAAGCATAATGTAAATGCTATAAAACTGCTAATAAAGAACACAATAAAATAAACTGACTTCTTGATGCAAAGCAGGACCATACCGCGTGCTTGAGACAAAGGTTTTTGTTCATTCTGTACAATGTTCCATACATGTTAACAGCTTATTGTGGCTTCAGCTGCAGCCTGATTATAGGGCATTGGGTCCTTATCAGTAACCATCCCACTAAGCCTTGACAGGGCCTGAGATGCCTGCAAAGCATGCAATTTCTTTTCAGCTTCCATGCTAGCATCAACACCATGTACTTCTGTTATATCAGATTCTTTAGTAGTTGAGTCAAATAGAAGTAAAATAGGCAAAATGTACATCAAATGTAAAACCAAGTTTATCACCTTAGGATGGCAGCTAGTCAACTCGAGTATAACGTATTGCCTAGCGACAAGAAACCAACGTAACAAGTGGCATGAGAATAAACTGAGACATTCAAGCAACCTTTTAAACACAATCTGTTTTTGTCCTTTCAAACATCAATAGCGGATCTAGACTTGAGCTACTCCATCCCCTCCCCCCCAGCCTCTTTCAAACATCAATAGCCAATCTAGACTTGTCCTTTCAAACATCAATAGCATAGATCTTCTCCTTTTCCTTCGACTTACCAATCAACACTGCACTTGTAAAAGCTTCCCAAACAAAGAAACTTACCATGAGTAGAGCCAATGGTGACCAAAAACAGAGAACCAGTGCTAAGACATGAGTAGGGCTAAGTAGCACGGACACAGACACCATGTCCAACAGGGACACCAATGGGGATACTGAGCATGGCAATTTCCAAACTATCGAAGAAACATGTAGAAAGAAGAGAAGATGGACGTCATAGCCTAAGCTGGGAAAAGAAAAAAATACACAAAAGGCTATGGGAGACTAACCAAATGCAAAAAAAGTCAATTTCAGAAATTAAAATAAGAAATTTAACAAAGGTTCCAACACAACTACGGCATTAGAAAACTAGATTAATTCGAAACTAAACCTTTGTGGGGTTTTAACTCAAATCAGAGATAAGCGGCAGGTTTTTCAACGGCAGGAAATATTCTCCTGTCACCTGCCCATATATTTGACGGCAACTAAGTGAAACTAAACCTTTAGCATGTAGAGGGATCAATTTTCTCAATTGCTTAACTTCCAGAAAAACAATAATTCCACAACTACTCTAGTAAAGAAATCCCTAAACACAATTCCCAATAAAATAAATTGCAATATTCCTAATCTAAGAGGCCAAATCTGACCAAATTCAACCCTCTATGGAAAAGCCCCAAATTTCCACCGGAGTAGGAACCCTAAAGGTGATACAAGTTAAAGAAGGAGATGACATTTCTTTTTCTAGAATTAACAAAATTAACACAAAATCATCATCTATTAATGCAACCAGGTATCGAATCAGTAGAATAATTCGTTACAAAAGGAGATGGTTGAAACAAAAATGAAAAGATAGTTACCTGAGAGTTGTAATTGAACCCCAGATTGAGGACGTAGCTCAAAAATAGTGGCCGTGGCAGGTGGGTGCTTGTAGTCTGGTTCTACCTGCAAGCTCGGTGGTGGTTCTTGTGGCAGATTCACGACATAGATGCGAGAGTTCGAAAGAAAAAGAGATGGGGGCAGAGAAAGAGAGTAACCCATTGAGAGAGAACTCAGATTTGGCCAGATTTACGGCCTTGAGGATCCAATGACTGGTTGGAGTGTAGGTCATGGGAATTGGGAATTGGCAGGTGGGTGCTTGTTGTCTGGTTCTACCCAAGGATTTTTTTTAGTTCCCGACGTTTTTCGTGTACAATGTGTAAAAGATGAGAAGATAGAAATGGTAAAACGTTGTCGTTTAGCATTTAAGATTTACTACATTTTACTTTAAGCGTCGCTATGAAGTGACATTTAGTAAATGACGTTTATTTAGTGTCGCGAACGAGTAAAGCGACACTTACAAAGTGACATGTATTAAAACGTCAAAAACTTTGTGACACATTAGTACTTGTGTCGTAAATTATCTGACGTTATAAAAGAAGTGTCGCAAATTATAAATAATTTATGACATTTCTTTAAGCGTTGCCGAAATCCCTTTTTTTTTTTGTAGTGGGTGGCTTTGCTACAGCGTACTACTCATATTCAATGTTATCTATTTATGTTTTATTGCACTTGAAGTGTTTTGAAATGATTATTGATTTAAGGGATTGAGTTGATACACATCCATATGTTTTATATTGAAATGCTGTGGTTTTCTTTGAAAACCCTTTTAAAATTATCATTTGATTGTATATAGAAAATCATTTGAATCGCTATGTTTCTCCGTTTTAAAAGTTATTATTTGGTTTAAATGTAAAATCGTCCGAATTATTTTTGAATTGTTTTAAATCTTGATCACCTTACTGGGCTCTCGAAAGCTCATTATCCTTTGACTTCCTTTCCGCAAGTGATCATTAATAATAGGATATTTGGAGTGATTAGATCCTGAATAAGAAGTCGACTGGAAATGTTATTATTTCTTTTAGTTAAGGCCCTGCAAGGGAAGTAATGTTTAACTTAGTATCCTGAGTATTTAAGTTTTAGTGTTTTATTTAAGAACAATGAAACTGAGAATTTGAGTTATTGTAGAAGTTCTGATACACATCGGGGATTTCTTATCTAATTTAGGTAATCAAATAAATAAGTGATTGATTGATCGATTGTCTCACATTCCGAAAAATTCCGAGATGTTACAGGTACTCTATTGCCCTGAAATGTATGCATGATTGAAGTTATACTGAAAAAGAAAAGTCATATTGTTAACAAATATTATAAAAATATAGGTCTTTTATACAAGGTCAAGAAATTTTTTCATTAACAAAACAAAAAGAGGTTCGACTGACAAAAGAGAAGTCATTCTTTTCACCATAGAGTAAGTAACTATGTACAAAAATACATCTAGAGTTGTTTCTACCTCAATAATTAGTGAAACCAATAAAATAACCCTAGAGGAAGGGTGAATAAGGTTTTAAGACTACTTTAAAAATTAACAAACAACTAACCTCAATCTCAACACAAATGTAAAACGATAACGAAAAGAGAGAAGGGTTTAGAGATACTTGACAAGGAGATTTAAATGGTTCGGCTTGATATACCCTCAAGCCTACATCCACCTCTTCAAGGAAGTCCCTTGCAAGAGTACTAGAATCCACTAGTAACAATCTTCTTCTGGGTCAAGATCAAAACCCTTACAACACTTGGTGATATCCCCACACCAAGCACAAGCCTTGAATCCACAAAGCTCACCCAAGACTTGACAAACCCAAGCCTTGATCACAATCCTTTTACAAATATCAAATGTGTACAAAGAAACCCTCTTGAAAGGAAATGAGTACAAATGAAGCTCTAGTGAAATAGAGAGATGAGAGAATTAATGACTTGAAGTATGCTCACTCTCAATCAAAGAAATGCTCACAAAGATGCTCTCTTTAATGATGTGAAATCATGAAGATGAAGAGAGAAAAGTTTAATCTATGAGCCTTGATGTTTCTCTAATGAATGGAGGCTTAGAATGTGGTTTCCATGGTGTATAATGAAGCCCCAAATCACTTATATAGAGATCAAATGAAATATAGTCATTATAGGCATAAAGTGGGCAAAACTGCCATTGCAGTCGACTGTAACTCAATGCAGTCAACTGTAATCCCTTGAAAATAGCCGTTGGAGTTTTGTCCTCGAAAATAGCCGTTGGAAGTGAATTTTGACAAATGCAGTCGACTGCATTGGAATGAAGTCGACTATATTCAATTACAGTCGGCTGTATTAGCCTATTGCCTATCGGCTGCCTCACGGAACCCTCTTTCCTATTTTGGGCATAACTTTCTCTAGAAAAATTGGATTGAGGTACCGTTTTTTGCGTTGGAAAGCTAATGAAAATTTTTATCAAGATATTAAAATATTAGCACCAAAAACATTTTTGATAAAATCTGAGTAAGCTCCAAAGTTCACTCATTTTCAAGAACCGCACTTGTGTGAAAGGTTATGAACTCACATGCAATGCACAAGGTGTCCTAAGGTCTTTTCAGGTCATAGTCATCAATCCAAGCATCAAACCAATGCTAGTTACATAATTGAAAAGATCAATCAATAATAACTTAGCCTATGCATTCTTTCTTGCTATTTGACATTGGACTTGATGAAGCTTCCATAGCATGTCCACTATAGCTTTTAATCTCCTTTGGCTTTAATCCATCTATCCAACTTCTCAAATGTGTCTTCATGAATGTGCATGTATATACCTACTAAGAATACACTCAAAGCACACATTAGAACATAATCAATGTGTAGTTATCATCAAAACAAGATGTAAGCCTAGGTTATCCAACCATAGGGCTAACAATTAGATTGTTATTATATAGGCTATATTCAATTATCATAAGTGGGGAGCCATGGCTCTGAATAAAGGAAAAGTACTTGAGGATATAAATGAACAAAATTCATTTATTGCATTATCCAACTTAAATGAGTACACCTTCCAAGGAAAGGCCTATGTGAAATCTATCGAATTTTATAAAACGTGTTGGGATCCATTATAATTGGTACATTGCACGAGAGAAGCAATGCTAAATATTGTCACCTCCTAGTGCAAAGAGACAGAAAAGATAAAGAAACATATAACGATCACGTATATCTTTTAACACTCGTCTATACTATATCTATACTACTTATAATGAGAACATTTTATTTTATTTTTTGTGTAATACCCTTTTTGTGTTACACTGAAAGTGATTCTAATGACGACACGTATCAAAAATGAAGATAATATTGTAAATATATTTTTGGTGTACATAACTACCTAGCCACAATGGTGACAATTGGCATTTCAAGAAAATCTTTAAAAAGTGACACAAAATAAAAATATTAATGGCAAGTAACTATCTATAAAAATATGTTTAGTTTATACAAGTTAAAATTCATTAGAAAATATAGTTAAAATAAATTGAAAGGCTAAGTTTGATACGATAATAATATTTTGTTCACTTACTTTTGAACACATATGGCTAACTTATTTTTCTATTATTTAAGATTTATTTTACTAAATATGGCAAAAAAAACACGCATTGCGTGTGCCGCGGTTACTCGTATATATAGGGGGGATACCCTTTTTGGTGTAACATTACTTTTGGTGTTACATAACTACCTATCTAGAATTGTGACAAATGGCATTCTAAGAAAAATTTTAAAAAGTGACACACAATAAAAGTCTTAAATGGTAAGCAACTACCTAAGAGAACTTATATGCATCTTAAAAATTGAAAATCATTCCAAAAAATGTATTCAAAATACATCTAAAAGATCATGCTTGATATTATAAAAATCATTTTTTTTTCTTACATGAAACACGTGTGCCACGATAAATAATATTCATAATTACATGTTTGGTTTTCATAGTTTGAAATTTATTTTACCGAATGAGATACTAAACACTTACAAGTGATGCTTAATTTTTTAACCAAAATCATACTATTAACTTAAATTTTCCACATGCATAGCGTGTGCTACGGTGACTCATCAATTTAATTACAAAAGCTTTCCTTAAATAAAATCATTAGCTATGACTTGTGATGTTAGACTGAAAAATGCAATAGTAACAAAAAAAATGAACTCCATGTTCTTGAATGAGCAAACGAATTAAGCAGAAGCATTGACGTTGAGAGACATTATTACGGACACATATCTTTACAGCAGGCAATTCAAAATTCATATATTACTAATGTATGTTCACAATTATACATGACAAAAGTTTAGTATACAAATAAAATTCACCTCTCTTAACTTTGTTCATAGGATTCCTTATAATGCTTTGAAGCAACAATCCGCGAAGTTGAAAACAAAAGACAACATTAATGTGATGAGCTCGTACTTTGTCAAAGATTACTTGCAAGATAGGAAGACAACAGTGAATGGACAAATTACCATAAGCCAAAAGCAAAACGCGGTCCCAAGTTAGTGTACTAAACAGAAACAGCGACAAAATGCACAAACAAATATAATACGAACATCTTTATTATTCCATGAAGGTAGGCTCGAGGTGGTTGGTGATGACTTATACAGGGCTACAATTATCTTGTTTGATAAAGTAGCCATAATGGTGATAGATTGTAGTTTCGAAGAATAAAAAGATTCTGTAAGGATTAAGGTGATAAATTCATAACCTTCCTTAAAATATTCACATACAATACACTTTCATCCTGACATTATCAATTCAATGTAGAACGAAGACTCCACATATTACAAAAAGATGGTTGGATGCAAAAATAAAAAGTTCAAGTTTTTAATAAAAATACATAGCATCTCTGAAAGTAACGAAGGCAAGACATCAATTATTGCAGAGGCAATACAAGAAATTGCAGAGAAAAAGACCATAGAAGCACTTGTAACTAAAAAGCCTACTGATGATGACAAGATTATCGGAAGTTTTCGAAAGAAAAATGTTAAAGACAAGAAAGCTGGGATCATGATAGAAAGACATCTCCAAAAAGAGGATAAAGATCAAGAAGGATCAGGATAAAGAGAAATTCTATTACGTATTTAGCACACAACTACTTGAAACAACATTATCATGGCTTTTAATTAATTGTATTGTACTTTGCTATAACTGGTGTTACTTTATAGGAAAGAATAAATTTAGATTTTTTAGCAATAATACTTTGAAGCTCTATTGTTTTTACATCCTTTAACAAATAGTACTTATGAAATAGTTTACATTCCAGAGCTAACTTGTAAATAAATGTTTGTATTTATGTATTGACAAGGAACATGTGTGTTGTACTTGAACAAACTTTCATGGAGTTCTTAGTTGTAAATATGTAGAAAGGAATAATTGTTGCATGGTTCCTTATTAAGTAATTCCATCTTTTGTTAAGTTTGTTTGGATTGGTTTCCACTTGCTTTGGATGTTTAAAGGTACTAACATAAAATAGGGAAAAAAAATCAATAATGTGATATCGCACATCGGATGTGAGCAACATTTTGAATAGCCTTACAAGACCTTGCCTATGATCCCTAAGTACTTACTTAGCTATCCGTTTTATGTGAGGCATTGCCCTGTAGTAGGGCTATAGACCTGGTCGTTACAGAGGGTATCAAAGCAGACTCTCGAAAGCTCGGACTGGGTTATCCACTGAGGATGTCAGTTGGGACACAAAGGCACACTCAAAGCAAGTTGATCCGGTTAGGTTGCCGGTATTATCTAATAATGGCTAGAGAGGAAGATTTATGGGTTATGTGTGACTAAATCTTAGGCCTTAGTAAGGACGCTACGACATAAGGACGAGAGAATGTGATATCCCACATCGGATGTGAGAGACATTGTGAATAACCTTACAAGATCTCGGTTATGATTTCCTAAGTACCTGCTTCGCTAGTCCTTCTGAGGGAGGTATTGTGGGCCGTAAATTGGGTCCTTAAAAATAACTCTTCATAATTGTACTTTTTTTAAGGATCACAATGGAGCGGATCAGTGAGAGTTATACAAGAGCTGTACCCCCCCTCCCCCAAACCATCAAATCTATGACTCCAACTCTGCTTCGCCCTGCCGTCGATCTGGAGATGACAATACATTTATCGATCCGATTGTTATTTTGCTTATCGACCGTAACCCAAGCCGATCCATCCTGCCACTATAGATTTCCTCAAAGTCAAAGAAAGAAGATTAAACAAAAAGGGCAAGAAGGGATCGACGACCGGAATGGGCTCCGTCGCTGATGGAATGATTGGCGACCAATGAGGTTAGTGGTCCATCACTAGTGGATAGACCGGTGTTGGGTGGAGAGCGGTCACTTATGTAATGGCTTAGGGCAAATCTGGCATTAATGGAGAGTGGTTGCTAGTATGGTGGCTTTGGGCAAAAATGGGAACAAGAGAGAAAGAGAATGGGGGAGAAAGATAAAAGGCTAGGGTTTATTATATAGTTATGTATACAAAGATATGGACGGTTGGGATTGGGATTTAATCTGTACCATCATATAAAAGCAGGTGGGTACATGGTAGCAGGTACGGGTTAGATAACAGGACACATACACTTTAAAATATAGCCACCTGCATCCACTATGGTTCATGAAATTAAACGCCAAACCCACCCTATAACCCTGTCAAAGTCAAAAGTTTCGCTCTTGTAGGAATGTTGCAGGCAGATATCAGCCAGTTACGAGGCAAATAGGGGGCTGATCCACATCCATGGCCAGAGAAATAGATATTTCTCCAGATGTGATACAGCCATCCACGTTGAACGATGCACGATAAGATATTAAGGTCAAATTGCTTAACTGCCCTAAAGAGGAGCGATATGTTCCTATTTTGAATTTTTCCTTCCCCTTATTCTTTGTTCTTTTGTCAGATTTCTCTCTCTCTCTCTCTCTCTACAGAAATTACTAGTCTCTTACTTCCCCTTCCATATCCATTAGTGCAGCCTTTAAGGCCACCACCACTACCAGCACCAAGATCGTGTGATTTGACGGCATCAATGGGGATGGTGATGGTGATGGTGTTGTGGGTCGCGATAAATTTGTAGGTGGTAGGACGCAATGGTGTTTGACAAATCTCGCAGGCTGGGTGGGGGTAGAAGGCAATAGTGGTCAGCAAATCTCGGGGCTTAAGTGGTGGTGCTTAGCAATTTCACGGTAAGAGATGCTCAACATTTCATGGTAAGAGGCGTAACGTGTGGTTGGTCGATCTAATAGTGAGGAGCAGTGATAATCGTGGATGTCACGGTAATGGGTATGATGCTGATGGTAGTGGGTGCATGTGGGTGGTAGTGCAGTGATGGTGGTTATGCATTTAGGATGTTTGTTAGTAGTGATTGCATGATGGTGGTACTTGGTACTTGATAGTGACGATGGTGGTGATGTGCATCTGACATAGTAATACAAATGGGGGTCACAGTTGTGCGTCTGAGATAATGGTGCAGATGGTGGTGGCGGTGATGATAGTAGTGATGTTAAGAAAACTTCTTTTTGTATGTGTATATTTGTGATTCTTGGTTTTACACGTACCCATGTAATCAAGTTACATAATATGATGGCCACAATAATCTAAGAAACTTTTCAATAGTCTTGCATGTTTGTCTCATTGTCCCATTGTAAATTTCTTGTGATTGAGTCCACTAATTGGATCTTGGTTACGTTCTAAACTCAAAAGGGAATATAGAGAGCTTCCGGCAAAGGAAGGAGGTTGGGGGAACCTTTGAGAAGAAGAAGAAGAAACAAATGCTTGTGAGGGACATTTTTGACACAAATGCTAACCGCCCCTCTTAGAGGTTGTCACGCAACAATAAAAAGATCTTAGCCGTCCATTGTGTGACGTAGACGGCTGGATCACAGCTGAAGAAATAGTTATTTCTCCAACGATGGATGTGGATCGGCCCCATGTGTGTGTGTGTGTGTTATGGTCGCCTTCTTGGTCAAAGAATGGTCACAATAAGGGACAAAGATAGCGCAAACATGTGTAGGGGTTGTTACGTCTCTAGCCAAAAGAGTTGTAGTCGCTAGAATGACCATCACTAAAAGTTATCAATAAATGTCTTTAGAGATCGACCAAGTACTCAATAAAGACTAGCTTGGCGGTCTCTATAGGGCATGTTTCTTGTAATGTTTAAAAGACGGATGGACCCAAACTTTAATGTGTTATCATTCATTCTAATGTTCAGTATACCCTGATGCTTGAAAAAAATACTCTAGCGTCCTAATTAATCATATACCTAAGACCGCCCTATGTTCACTCTGTGATCTGCTGCTAATTACTATGGCTACCTGTTTATTGATAAAACCCTCTGGCAGTGTCCTTGTGATTATGATATTGTTATTTTTGCACGAATGTGTCATATCGTAATTAGGTGCAATAAATATCTATTTTGTATTTTGGTGGGAGGAAGGAAAAATATGATACTCCAGTATATACGACTATTCGAAGGAAGTCATAACCCAAATAAGGTCTTTTGTTTGCTCAGTAATATATAGATTTCAAATAGTTCAGTACTTCGATAGGAGTGAATGAGAATGTGATATTACGTTGTCCCAAAAGGAGTTAGGTGTCCTAGTTGAGGTTTAAATTTCATGGGAGTTGTAGACACTAAAACATTATTTTACTAATCAACAGCAAATAATTGTGTCTAGTAAAATAACTTAACGCCGTAGAAAATATTGGCTGAGATGCTGGGACTAGGAGGCAAACAAGGCAAACAAAAGAACAGATTCAAACCAAAGTTAAATTCGAAGAATCGACACCAAAAAAAATAAAAATTTATGGTCCAGCCCGTGGTCTTGCTACCAAAAAAGTCAAAGTTGACTAAAATCATTCCTAAATTAAGTGAGACGAATATCCATTTAATTGATAAGATCAGATAATTAAGGGGACAAAAATCCCTTTAGTTAAAACTCAAAACTCCAAGTCACGAGTTTTCTAAATTTAACCTCGCCACCTTGCCTATAAGTAGAGGGCTTTAGATAAGGAAGAAGGACACACAGGGTCTCCGAGATCAAATTGAAAGCTCTGCCGAAACTCTGTCGTCTCTCAAGTTGTGCTTCATTTGAAGAACAACAAGCACTAATCTAGTGTCGTTCTTCAATCGAGCACTTCCAACACACTGAGTCTCTACAAACAAGCCAGCACTCCGCCAGAACTCTATCAAAAGCACACCACAATGCAAGAATTACACTTCATTTGAAGAACAATACGCAGTAAGTTAGTATCATTCTTCAATTGAGCATTCTCAAAGACGAAGGTAATCGCTATTTGATCCTGAACATTAAAAAGAGATTCACCTTCAAGCTTGGTGATTTTACAGGTCAATGATCGCTCTCAAGGAAGAAGTCAAAGTAGCGGTTCAAGAACAAGTTGCCCTTGGAAGTAAAAACTTGGATATATATATCCAAGTTTTTACTTCCCAACCTTAAGCAATTTAACGGTTTGTTGCGTAGAAAGGAAATGAATATATATATATATATATATATATATATATATATATATATATATATATATATATATATATATATATTCTTCATTTCCTTTCTACGCAAATACTACTAATTTTTAGGCATTTGTCCGATCGATGTCTTTTTATAGCATTTGGACTACCTGATTTTTAGGCAGATACTACTAATTTTATTAATTAAAGACTTCCAATTATATTAACCGAAAAGCAAAAGGTAGTTCTCCTCTCTGTCAAAGGCAAATCTTTGAAGCCACCACCACCTCTCAAATCAACTTATATTATATGCTTCTTGCTCACGGGTTGTTTCCATCATGTTTTTTATTTTATTTTTCCTTCTCTTTTATTATGATTAATTCAAATTATAACTTATATGACCCGGTGGTATAAAGATTGAAACCAGCGATCTTGTGCTTTCTCTCGTGTTATATGGAGCCAAATCAGCGTGATGCATCAGCTCGCTTGCCGAAATTTCTGTCGAAATTTTTTTGGTTTTTATCGTTGAAGGAATCTTCCTTCAACCCCTATATAGCGACAATTAATTACTGGTCGTTGCATTTTTTTAGTGGCTTTTATTTAGTAACGCTAAAAAAATATTTCTAACAATTACCACTGAAAGTGTTAAATGGAAGTTACTAGAAATATTTAGCAATCATTGATTGTCACTGTATGAACGGTTAGAAGAAGACTCTCACAATTCGAGTAACAGCCAAAATTTATTCATTTCCATCCATCATGGGTCGTGGCAGTACCGTATTCTGTCCGTTTAATGGATAGGTCACAACCTTGCATATAATGATGTGAAATGGGTTGCTCACCTAACCGAAAAATGGACCGAGGTATTATTTTCTTCTTAGAGAGGAGTAAATAGTCAGACATATCGTTATGCAACAAGGACTGTTTTGATACAAGCCCATTCGAAAGCTACCTCCGAAATTTCTCTTTGTTCATTGCAAGTACCGATAACTTGATTCCTTAATAAATTAATCAGGACTGATGTAACAAATGTATGTTATGTCGAGAAAAGAAGATTTTGCTTAAACCTGATTTTGATTAAGCATGGTAATCAGACCAAAGTTCCACGGTTCATCCTCGCTTATATGGACTAGAGAGATGTCAATCACATTCCATGTAGTTAGGGCTGTAAATGAACCAGACTGTTTATAAACTGCTCGTAGTTCGTTCCCCAAATAACTTGTTTTGTATAATATACGAACTGAACATGAACAAAATATTAGCGCTCGTTTATTAAATAAGCCGAGCATGAACATTCTAAAGTGTTCAAGGAGTTTGGGAACAGCTCTTCTGGATAATAACTTAATTATAATATATTAAAAACCAAAAAGTCATATAGCTTAATTATAGTATAAATTAGTTCAAACTTAAAAGTCCCAAAATCAATTAGACAATTAGATCAAGTAAGGTCTAATTCTGATTTGGAAATAATTGTTTTGAACGAGAACATGAATTTTCAAATTCGACTTCGGTTCGTATAAATAATCAAACGAACTGGAGCCGAACACAAGCTTTGTGAAACGAACCGCGAACGAGTTTAAACAAAATTTTGAAAATTAAACGAATACGAACACGAGCATAGCTTGAAATTAAACAAATGAGTTTCAACATACCTCTGTTCGGCTCCAACTCGGTTTAGATACATCCTTACATATAGCCTTGTCTTTCCATGAAAACATTAATGCAAGGGTAAACTGAAGGAAAAAAGAGATACATGTTGTCGAGAGTTAATCTTTTTACCTCTTCCAAACGCGATTGGCTTTAAATTATTTTGTCGTGAAAATTCTTTGTAAACAATATTTCTCTTTGCAATTTCTGTATGTATGCAGAGTCTTCAAGATGCAGTGCTCCAAAGTACTTGTCAGGGCATTGTGGAGGAACAACCAGAGTTGGTGTTTTAATTGGAGGTAAGCCTACCATACTGGACTTCGTTCCAATAACATCATCTCTGTTCTTTTTTTTTTTATCTTTTGTTGGGCTTTAATCATCTTTGTTGAAACATTCGAGAGGCAGCCCTGTATTTGTTGCACCCAGATTAGCCTCCATGTGACCATTAACATCACGATCCTGTTACGCAAAAGCTGGGCTATGCCAGAGACTGGAATTTTTGTTGTAGCTTCTTGAATTATGAATGACATGCTTGAGTTTGGCTGGGCTTGTGTTTTAGCACTGTGCTTATATCCTATAAGCAGCAGAAGCGTAAGGCAAAGCTGGCCTTCACAACATCATGTCAACATCTGCATACCTTTTAAGTGTAAAAGTCCTTCCTTCTCAGGTGTTGCTGCTGGAGCTTGTTTGATGATCAGTGTGGTTATGATGTGCTGTTTTATTCGAAGACGCTCGCACTTAAGAACCAGAAACAGAACAAGGAGACGATTATGTGAAGCTACAGGTATCAGCATTCCCATCTATCCCTACGAAGAAATGGAGAAAGCCACAATGAACTTCTCAGATAAACGACGGCTTGGAACAGGTGCCTATGGGACTGTGTATTCAGGGAAACTTCCTAACGACGAATGGGTCGCTATTAAAAGGATGATACACAGGTCAGATACTGATAACATTGAGCAAGTAATGAATGAGATCAAACTCCTCTCTTCTGTAAGTCACCAGAATCTCGTTCGCCTCTTAGGTTGCTCCATAGAAAATGGTGAGCAAATCCTCGTTTTTGAGTTTATGCCTAATGGTACATTATCTCAGCATTTACAAAGAGAAAGAGGCAACGGACTTGCCTGGCCAGTTCGCCTCACAATTGCCACAGAAACTGCTCAAGCCATAGCCTATCTCCACTCTGCCATCAACCCTCCCATTTATCATAGAGATATTAAGTCAAGTAACATATTATTGGATTACAACTACAAATCAAAAGTTGCAGATTTTGGTCTTTCTAGACTTGGTATGGTTGAATCATCCCATATCTCAACTGCTCCACAAGGAACACCCGGGTATCTTGACCCTCAGTATCATCAAACATTTCACCTTTCTGACAAAAGTGATGTTTATAGTTTTGGTGTTGTTCTTGTGGAGATCATAACAGCTTTAAAAGCGGTGGACTTCTCGCGACCCCAGAATGATGTAAATCTGGCCTCCCTCGCTGTCGACAGGATTGGGAAGGGGTGTTTGGACAAGATAATCGACCCATTCCTCATGCCAAGACAAGATGATTGGACCTTTTCATCTCTGCACAAGGTGGCTGAGCTGGCATTTAGATGCCTAGCTTTTCACAGCGATATGAGGCCCTCAATGGTGGAAGTAGCAGCTGAACTAGAACAAATCAGGCTTAGTAAGTACGTTTCTTTAGGTGGAAATCTCAAGGCTTCATCAGAGACATCCTCTTGCTCATCATCATCCGACATAAGTGAGAAACCACTTAACCTGATGGTAAAGAAATTTGAGTTGGATGGCAGAGGCATATATGATAGTGTGAACTCACTGGACAGTGAGAAAGATCGTTCCCCGAATTCTGTGGAGGACTCATGGCTAAGTGAAGAAAGCTCACCATCATCAAACAGTTTGCTCGGTCATGTGATTCAGTGATGTAAAGTTGTTCCTGTTGATAACATGGCTAATGTTGCTCTTCGGTGATGTAAAGCCACTCCTATCGATAGCATGGCTAAGCTCGAGACGAATCCATGATGAAAAAAGATCTCGATGTTGGAGAGTTTTGAGCTGTCATATTGCCGTTGAGTCTTTTTATAGCATTTGTCCGATCGATGTCCATAATTTTGACAGTACTGCACTTTACAGGCAACCATTCATAGACTATTTTTTAGTGTATGGTTTTTTCATTTGGGCCTTTCAAAGGTCTACTTTCAGGCATTAAAGAATTGATTTCTACCTCAATACATACTCTGGCATACCCTAGTATGTCCTTTTGAGCTGTCATATTGTCCATGCACATAGGCTTACCAACAGTACTAGCAATCCTGTTAATCATCTGTGGTGACCATAATTGTAAAGGTAGATGATGTAATTGTATCCATACTGGAATTGCCCTCAAGTCATCCCTATCCAATGACATTGCAGCATTCCATGGTTTCAGAATAACTGATTTGCTATCCAAAAAGCATGACCCTTTCTCAAGACGATTTCTAGTTTCCTCCAAGGTAAATCGAATAAGAAAAAAACCAGGTTCTAGGAGACTCACCTAAAAAGTGCCGAATTGTCTCCATTTTCTTTCTAGGTATCCTTTCATGACATGAATCGGTGGCCGTTTCCCCAAAACATATGCAATCACTGAATTTTCCACTGTTTGACCTCTGGCTCAATATCATCATTTGCGTACTCTACACCCCTCTGTCCATTAATCCACTGTGGAGGCAGAAGCGGAGCTAACAGGGAGTACAGGTGGGCACGTGCCCCCCTGTTGCTCCTTAAAGCTCCCTGAAGGCTAACAGGAAGAATTTTGTGAACAAATACATTGAGATTTTCAATGAGATTGTAGAGAATAAGGACTATACAAAGGTTTATGAAGCATTCTGAAAGCATCTGAAGTTGGGTAACCAGGAGAACAGC
This sequence comes from Escallonia rubra, assembly GCA_033065855.1. NCBI lineage: Eukaryota > Viridiplantae > Streptophyta > Magnoliopsida > Escalloniales > Escalloniaceae > Escallonia > Escallonia rubra. Next base: position 41,425 of record JAVXUO010001043.1, read on the forward strand.
TAGAACATGCTAAATTGGTTTATTTGCTTCGATACCACTCAAAGAAGAGTGGTAATGGGTTGACCAGTTTGAAAGATTTTGTCATTAGGATGAAAGAAGGCCAGAAGGACATCTTCTATACCATTGGTGAAAGCGAGAAGGCTGTTAAGAACTCTCCGTTCAAGGTTGAAGAAGAAAGGGTTGTTGAGAACTCTTCGTCCAAGGTTGAAGAAGAAGCTGGTTTCTACTACTTACCAAGGATTGAAGTTGGACGATGAGATCGAGGAGGAAAAGAAGAAAAAGGAATAGAAAAGAAGTTTGGATAGCAGTGCCCCCACCTCATGTCTATTACCTTGAAAACTTCGGGCAATTACTGAATTTTAGTGGAAGTCACAATAAAATGAAAGAAAACTCTCACTAAAAGGTAAAGACCTCGTTTTCATGTTGATAAATGCATTGACGACTACAAATATTTTTGCAAGTTTAATTATTTTATGAAGTAAGTGCCTACCTCGAGCAAAATTTCTAGCTTCGCCACTGTGTGGAGGAACATAATTCAATTGATTCTCGTGTGCTTAATCCCTATTTGGTTTGACAATATTTGCATATGAAATCTTCACTGAATTAATCTCAACAGTATTTGTTTCTCCATTGCTGTTATCTGCATTTGTAAATTGTTTTGCATTTGAGGGTAAAGGTGGAAAATTACCCGATATCTCCAACGGCTTTTTGAAGGAGTTGTTTCTCATTTCCCCCTCTTTTTCCACATCAGCACCACGTCGATCGTCGCAAGTCACTCCATTCTTGGGAACCCTCACTTTGGACCAGTGGCGGAGCCAGAAATGTTGAGCGGGGTGGGCACTTAATTTTTTTTTTTAAAGATTCAACGAGAAAAATATTCCCAAAACTCATGCCCCAATATGCTTATCCATGCTTTTACATCAACAAAAGTTAAATTTTCATGGAATTAAGTCCACTTTCAAACTAATGGAATGGTGAAATTTGAATTTCCTTGATTCTGTCTAGATGGCTTAAGGGTATAAGCTCAACAGAGAATTATTTGGGTGTTAAAGGCCCAATTGTTACTACAGTTAAATATGAAAATTTATGAGTTTCAAACTCGGATCTCACCGTGAAAATTGTTGCCATGACCTTCGGGTGTTAAAATACAAATAAGGAGTGCACCGTGAAATTGTCACAAGCCAATAAGCAACACTTCAGCTTGATTCAGGCATCTAAAAAACAAGATAGAAAACCTCCTTCCGTTACAATATCAATCGAGGGAAGCAATTTTTACCCCAAAGCCACCAGACGGGGCTCGACTTTATTGGATCTTACGCAACGTGTAGACCGGCCGGGGGAGGGAGAGAAGAAAACAAGTGAGAATGCAGTGTAGCAGTCAGAGCTCAAATGCCGTATACTCTGTCGCCTTGTAAAGTCTAAATTAGTATTTAGTTGGTATATTTTGATAACAAAGCTTTTTATGTGTTCTTACCCTCCATTCTGTTTTTTGTATAATATTTAGGTTTTATGGGGTTGACGAGGAATTGAGGTTCATGCGACCATTAGCTTGAAACTTACTTGAAGAAGACACTCTTAGGGTTCGTTTGACAAATTTTTTTTTTGGTTTTCAGTTTTTAAAGAGCAGCTTAATTTATTTTTTTTTTATAAAAACAAGTGGGTGTTTGATAACCCTTTTTTTTTTTGTGTTTGGTAACCCTGTTATTTTGACTTTTTTTTTTTGTGGTTTGCGGTGGCGGTGGTGGGGCGTAGCGGTGGTCGACGGTGGTGGCCAGCGGCCGAAGGTGGCTACCGGCAGTGGTTGCCTGAGGTGGCTGCCGGCGGTGGGAGAGTGGTGGTGGTGGTCTAAAAAAAAAAACCAAAAGTGAAAAAAAGAACCAATTTTTGGAGTTTTTTTTTTACTCTTCAGTTTAAAAACTGGTTTTTTAAATTGAAAAAAAAATGGTTACCAAACGCTCCTTTTTTTTTTCAATTTTTAAAACTGGAAAAAAAAGAGGAAAAAAAAGAGTGTCAAACCTACCCTTAGTCATATTTGCATCACGTACAAATTTTGCAGGATTTTCGATCTGTCAAATAAGCTCCAACTTCCATTATGAGGGTCTTTCGGTTCATTTTTGACTCTTCAAGAACAACTCTCAATTACTAAAGCATTAGGTGTTTTGACCATCTAGCAAGAGTAATGCTAGAGGTCAGCGTCAGTCTTCCTCACTTTACTCCCTTGATTTGCTAATTATTGTTGTTGTGATTTTCCATGAAATTTTGTAGAGTTAAAGTAAGTAAATTAGTTGCTTTTATGACTCTGACCCTTCACTGTTTAATTAGACGAAACTGAATTGAATTTATAGACGAAACATCAAATGTAACTCGATGTCTATGATTAACAAGACAAAGCTCTCAATTGAATATCGTGATCACATCTTCATTTAGAGTTCGGTCATAAAAAAACAACCACTAAGAGCGAATAGCTCATTGGTTTCTGTTCAAAATATTTCTGTGGGTGTTACTAAGTGTTATGTCAGATTTATAACGAGGGTCTTTGGAAATTTCATGCCAATGTTCTTTCCACTTTTTATCAATTTACCTGTACATCTACTATCTCTTTAAACTAAATTTCAGCTCTTTAATTTGGTGACAAAAGGACTGCATGTACATGTTACACGAGCAATGAGATCCACTACGTCACCCCCCGATGCAACTCTTTGTATAATAAAAGACGTAAAAGTTTTTGTAAAGAGATTTTTCCTAAAGAAGTAAGTTCTATGATAATTGTCACAAGGTCAACATAATTATACAACTAAATATATTTATAGGTCAAAATGATTACATGCAGAATTTCACATGCTTAATGAAAAGGGAACTTTGATATCGTGCCTGAAGCTTAAGTTACATTGCACTTTTACATAAAAAAAAATAGTTATACATTTTCTAAAAGCTAATATTCTTTTTCCACTTCATTTCCAAAAAATGAATATGTACTTTCCTTTCAGTTTGCATACCATTAGGTAATCGCCGTTGCTTTACTTGTGAAAAACTTATGGCAATATAACAAGAGATTTTTCTTAGTCCCACGCGATTGACTTATTGTAACTAGTAAAGAGAACGTGTGTGATTATATACAAGTTATAACGTATATGTACTAAAACAAGATTTTTGTCGCTATTTTGAAATTGCCTTCGCTATGCATATCATTTTTTCATTTTTGCACACTGCAAGTAACAAGTGAGGCGTGTCATAGGCTCTCTATGGTATGATGGCAATACAGTGATAGGCAAAAGTAATGGCTATGGCGACCGCAATTGTAGTGGTAGTGGTAATAATAATATTAAGGTATTAGTATTAGTGTGATATTGGTGGACAAATTGTGCTGAGAATCTGTAGCGGACAAGCGATGGACCTAAAGAAACAAAATAACGTAGTGATTTTGGGTGGGTTCGATCAACAACTTGAAGGTACATAAGTTCTATCCAAGACTAAACTGCAAAAAGTTTCTCCCAAACGACTTTTATTTTCTAACTATGATTTTGGTTCCATATTTTGATTCTTTTAAGTTTATTAGTCAAGACATTGTGTTTGAGGTTAACCCATTTGTAGCCCCAGAATATAATAGGGGTAAATGCACTTTACCCCCCTATACTTTAAGGTGGTTGTACTATGGCCCCCCTTACTTTAAAAAGTTGAACTAAACCCTCCTGAACTCATCAAAACTGGGCAAAATGGACGGTTTCCATCCAAGTTAACACAGTTTTTGGGCGGGAAGTGTTTGGCGCCCAGATCTTGCATTTTTAGGACGAAACTACCCCTTTGACCCAATAAAGTGCTTAAGACTTGCAAAAAAATTCCCAAAAAGCCACCCACTTCATTTCTCTTGTTCTACAAACCCTAGAAAACCTGCAAATGGAAGAGAGTCGTGGTCGCATGGATGTTTTAGCTGCTAGAGTATGCTTAAGACTTAGTTAATGTTAATGTTGTTAGTAAGCACAGAAAAGTACAGGGGGCAAACTGTCTTAGGCATTTTGTAACCTAAAAATGATGTACTTTGGATGTCATTTGTGAGCAATGTTTCTTAGAAGTAATCTATGTTACGTACAAGGTATTTATTTGTTGTATTTTTTTGTGTGTGAACCCATCCCCTCGACCCAAAACATGCCTGAACCCATCCCCTCGACCACATCGTTTAGTGAAGACACTGCCGGGGGCGGAACCAGGAAAATTATGAATTATAAAAACAATTAGCCAATTAAGGATTAGAAAAGCAAATTAATCGAACCATTAAGGTGTTCCATCAAATCACGAATAATTTTTGAAATTGAATCAAGCAGACCGTGCCACCAAATCACCAATAAACCATAACCAAACATGTTTTTTGAATTTCTGAAATAGAATCAATTAATAGAAATTAAACTAGAATGTAAATACTATTTCTGAAATTAAACTAGAATCAATCAGATTGCTTGAAATTGAAATTAGCCAAGCAGAGAAAAGCTCAAGAAATTAAGGCAGACAATTGTTCACTGTTGTTGACGCCGTCGCCGAAAGTCCTCGCTGTTGCCGGTCCTCGTCGTCGTCGTCGGCGCCTATTTGGCAGAGTGGATTAGAGTCCTCCCCTTCGCCTGCACAGCCACACTTGCACAGCTCGAGACATGTTCCAGTCTTTCAGATCTGAACGAATCGGTCGTCTGTCCGTCCGTCCGGCCATCGCCGTTGCCGTCGTCCGGTGTCTCAGTTAGGTCGTCTCCAGATTTGAATCTGCTCGGGCCAGTGGCCCGCCGTCATCGGCATCACGGACGAGTCACGGACTCACGGGAGTCACTGCCGTTTACCGTCTGGTCTGGGGACTGGCCGACTGCCGGTTGGGTGTGTCGGGGAAAGAGAGAGGTGACAATCTGGGTCTCAGGGAGAGAGAATTGAGAGGCAGACTTGGGTGTAATTGCAAAGTAAAAAAAATTTCTTCCTTAAAAGTTCAGGGGGTGCACTAGCCCCCCCTAGTTCCCGCGTGGTTCCGCCCATGGAAACCGCCACCACCACCACTAAGAAGAAAAGATCTGAGGAAAAGAGAGAAACAGAGCCCAAGCCCGTTATTGTGACCCGGCCCAGATCCCAATCCACCACCCGCCGAGTCACTCCCGCCACCGTCGCCTCCGCCTCCTCTCCGGCGGCGCTGAAGAAGCACCTCCAGAACGGGGATCTGTACATCGGGAGCTTCTCGGGCCACGTGCCTCACAGATCAAGCAAGTACCTCTGGGCGACGGACGCATGTACCAAGGCGACTGGAAGCGCGGCAAGGCCTCCGGCAAGGGCAAGTTCTCCTGGCCCTCGGGCGCCACCTTCGAGGGCGAGTTCAAGTCGGGTCGGATGGAGGGCTTCGGCACCTTCACCGGATCCGACGGCGACACCTACCGCGGCTCCTGGACCTCCGACCGTAAGCATGGATATGGCCAAAAGCGATACGTGAACGGTGATTACTCGATGATGATCACTTGATCTTCAATCGGCAGAGAGATTTGGGAGACCGAGAGTTTGAGAAATTTGGAAAATGAATGGTTTGAAAATGGTGGATACAGTCTTCGATGTTGAGTTTAATACAAGGGTAATTGTGACATTTCAGCAATCTCAGTTACGGCCGTTCCATTTTGCCCAGTTTTGATGAGTTCAGGGGGGTTTAGTTCAACTTTTTAAAGTAGGGGGGGCATAGTACAACCGCCTTAAAGTATAGGGGGTAAAGTGCATTTACCCCAATATAATAATCTAAATAAATTTCAATGGTAATTTCGTCAAGTCATTTAGCAAAACTTTACTAATTTTTGTATAGACACATTTTGAATGCTCTTTTCCTATTCATTATACAAGGGACAAACAACATACGCAAATAGTTTCCCGGCCATGAAGAAAAAACGTTTATGCTTATAGGGAGATTGAGATTCATATACATGACCAATAGATAAGTTGTAACGCTCTCTACTAGATTAGACTAATAAATAATAGGATGTGAGGGTACAAATAACTAAAGCATCATCAAAACTTGGTGAAGTTTTTCCCTCATATTAGTTGCGGATATAAGATTGGTAATAGCTAGCGACTAAATCTACGATGCTCCAAATATTGTGAAAAGGCATCTTAAATTTATATGACAATCCTTTTTCATATTAACGTTCACATCTCATCTGTGGGGTTAAATACGTTAACTTCATGTGTTTACTTAGACGGAGTTTGAACTTTTTTTTTTTTGTGTTTATTCATATAAGTTTAGCTTTTTAAATGACTAAAAATGACATGTCTTTTAACTTTCGCTAAAATTTTTAGATACTTTAATATGTAAAAGGATTAAATGCACATAAAACCCCATACTTTGGGATCATTTACACGGAACACCCCAGGGTTTGAATTTTGACCGCCACCACCCCAAATTTCCAATTTTGGTGCACGCAACACCATTTGACAGTTGAAATTCAAAATTCGAGGACACTTCATTAAAATATCCTTGTTGGCAGCCACATCACCCGAACGTTGGAGTTTTACCCCACAACCTTAACTGGCTTTCTCTTTCTGTCAATGAGATAAGTGGTCCAATTCCAACTAGTTTAGGCGGATGTAAGGGACTCCAAAGACTATCATTATCTTACAATGCATTTACAAGAAGCATTCCTACAGAAATCGGGAACTTATCAAACCTTCAAGGGTTATATATTGGCAGAAACAACTTGACATGTACCGCTCCACCTTTGTTGGAACATTTCTATAATACTAGTAAGTATCACGTACTTTACATGATAAATAGTAATTGAATAAGAATGTTACATACGCAAATAAGAAAATACAATTAAACTCAGTTCGTATGACTATTGAAATTAATTCCTAATAAATAAAATCGTTTGTGAACTGCTTCAAAGACTCGAAACATGAAAAGTTCACCTTAGAAAACATGATCTTACTTTCAAATGCGAATTGTCAATGCTAATTACCAACATATATATATTTGTCTAAATTTCTCTAGTTACATCAAATCGCCACTAAAGAGAATCATAATTATTTCATATTAGATGTTGTTACTTAAGGTACACTAACAATATAATTAGTTTCAAATGTCTTTCAAAAATATTTAATTCTCACCAAACTTTACAGTTTAGCATTGCAATAATAAAAGTGAATACAATGTTCTAAAGACAATTTGACGCGCATAACATGTCATGTGAAGTCTATATGTTAGAGTTGTTCAATCTCTTGTAATAACATTCTATAGGATGCATAGAAGTTTATGAAGGGTGAGATACAAGTTAAAAGCTTAGAAGGAGTTTGAATTAAAACTAAGTGCTACTAACAAAAGTTCGAAATCGGTAACCCGGAAAGGATCGTAGAAAGTAAAGAATTTGATGGGAATGAGGTAGGGTTAATATATGCATAACAAATTTTGTAGAATAAAATGACTTAACACTCAAGTGACCTAGTAGGGCGCATAAAAAACTCAATTGCTCAGGCAACCAACATAGTAGCTGTAACTTTCAAAAAAATTCTCTAACCATATCACTTTTAGAGTTTTGTCATTTTTTTTCCAGCAAATGTATCTAGTAAAGTTTAGATATCATCCCCTAAGACTTTCAGTATCATCTATTATCCATCTTGTTTCTTTCTGTAAAGTGATGGTCATTTCTTGCAGTAATGGTCGTTGAAGGGCAAAATAACGTCTCCATGTTATTTTCTTTTGGTACGTTATCTTCATTTTTCCTTTTTTTTTTTCCAGCTAAACAGTTTATAGTGTACTTTAAAACGCTCTAGATAGTGTATCATAAAGTTCCTTTTTGTTCTTTTTTGTTTTGACCTAGCATGACTCTGTTAATCTTAGTAATATATATTAGGCTATCAATTCTCTTGTGCATGTAATTCAGTATATATTTATCACAAGATTTTTACTTTTAGAGCACGCAGGCACACAAGCGCGCCCGCATATATATATATATATATATATATATATATATATATATATATATATATATATATATATATATATATATATGTGTGTGTGCGTGTGTGTGTGTGTGCGCGCGCTATGTCGACAAATTTAAGTTTCCAACAACGTATAAAACTTAGTAAATGTAATAGCCTATCCATCTTACATAAAAGCTAACAAAAAGAACATAATAACGCATGAACCTTAAGAGTGGTTCCATAAGGAGTAGAAGAAATTGAGGTTCTCTTTTTGTCGATCTTGATCTAGGCAAGTTTAGGAATTATTTTTAAGATAATTTTAAAAGGTGAGTAGAGACTTATACCGTGAGGTTTGATTAGTAATATTAAAGGCACGTCTAAGGCTAAGGGGAGCGCCTTCAAGGAGGCACATGCCTTGCATGCCCAGGCTTCCCAGCACAAGGAAAACTGTGGCGCCAAAAATGCCAATGAAGGCTCAAGAAAGTTAAGCCGTTGATTAATGTCGTTGTGGCGTCATGTATACCGTCCTTTTTTTTTAACTTCCTTTCAGTTTACTTTCTTTCAAACCTAGAACCTAAATCCATCTCATACTCTCGCTTCCCTATCGTGCACCCATCGCCATTACTCATTTGCTACTGGTGCAGCTCTAGTAGTTGTTGCCTGCTGCTCCACCTTCCGCGCCACCGCTGCTCCAATCAACGCTATTACTCAACCACTCAGCCACAGCTACTACCGACTGCTTGGACCACCACCATATTCGTCTTTCTCTCTCCCCTTCACTATCTATCCCTTTCGCTCTCACACATAAAACCCATAAAAGAAAATCTATTAATCTATGGACCATCGATTCAGTCCCGTAGTAGTTCCAAGTCATGTACCTGTTGACACCATATCTATCTTTTTCCTGTATATATATATATATATATATATATATATATATATATATATATATATATAGGGGTTCGCTACACACCCACCGGTGGGAAAAAAAAAATTTTCCACCCAATCGCTTGACAGTCGAGCGATTGCTTAAAAAAAAAAAAAAGACGGCTGGACTGGGCCATTTATGGCCAATCATTACCGATTGGCTGTGGCCCAATGGCCTTTTTTGCCTGCCCCCACCTCTCTTCCCCCCCACGTGTCCCCACCCCCTCCCTTGGCCCCCCCCCCCCCCCCTTCGGGGCAGTCACCCGAATTTCCCCTTGGCCCCCACCCCTCTTCCCCCTCCCCACTTGTTTATTTCCCCCCCCCCGTAGGCCCCCACCCCCCTCCCCACTTGTCCAAATTTTTTCCCAGACCCCCACCCCATTCCCCACTTGTCCAATTTTTTCCCTAGACCCCCACCCCCCCTTCGGCAGACCTTCCTCCCTCCAATTTGCTTGTTTGTTTTGCCCCCCCCCCTCCCACGGCTCACTTTTCTGTCTATAAAAACCCTCTTCCCCCGAATTATTTCTTACACTCTCATCAGTCTCCCTATCTCACCTACATAATTTCCACAACAATACGAGCGAAAAAAAATTTACGCTAAAAGATCGGTGGATAACCGCTAGAAGAAGATCGGTGGATTTCTTCGTCATTTTTTTCAAGTCAAAACAAGTAAGTATTTTGAATTTTCTTATAATTCAATGTTTATTTAAATTGTTGTTACGCTTAAATTGTTCTTACCATAGCCTAAAATTCGTGTTTAGGGCGTCAAAATTACGTTTTTACAAATCGGGGTATTACATTCGAAATATTCGAAAATAGCGATTTTTTAGGCCGTCAAAATTATGATTTTTCACGAATTTATAAAAAATAGCTAGAGCTAGATTTTGCCAAAGTGCAAAAAAAAGACCCTAGTTATTTTTAAAAGATCTGTATCAGGTAAAAATTTCAGATTTTTTCAAATACTGGAAAGGGGTTAACTGATACGCGCAACCTTGTAACTTCGCAGTGTAATTTAAAATATCAAGCTAGCGTGGTTTCGCGCGAAATTTTTTTGAGAGCCCTAGGATGTTGGAAAGTTCCATTCCCCATGAATTCGGGCCATTCCGAAGCCGGTTGCAACTTTTTGCCGAACGGGCTTTTAAGCGCTCGATCCGGACATCGGTTCGGGATTTTTTGACAAAAAAAATCCCGAAAATGCTTTTTAGACCAAGGATGAACTCAGCAACCTTAGAATAGCGTCTTAAATCACTTTTGAGATTTTTCCCGATGCCAGGGGGCATTTTGGTAATTCGCCGCCCGGTAGGGGTATTTTCGTAATTTCACGCTGTCAACTTTTTCGAGCGTCAATACTGTCCGTAAATGTAAGCACACCCTAGCGAAGGCTGGGAAGTGCCATTCCCCAGGAATCTGGGCCATTCCGAAGCCGGTAGCAATTTCTTGCCGAACGGGCTTTTAAGCCCTCGATCCGGACACCGGTTCGGGATTTTTTGACGAAAAATCCCTAAAATGCTTTTTAGATCAAGGATGCACTCAGCAACCTTAGAATAGCGTCTTAAAGCACGTTTGAGATTTTTCCCGATGCCAGGGGGCATTTTCGTAATTCGCCGCCCGATAGGGGTATTCTCGTAATTTTACGCTTTCAACTTTTTCGAACGTCTTTTCAAGTCCGTAAATGTAAGCACACCCTAGCGAAGGCGGCTAGGGTTACTCCCCACGAATTCGGGCCATTCCGAAGCCGGTAGCAATTTTTTGCCTATGAAACTTTTAAGCGCTCGATCCGGACACCGGTTCGGGAATTTTTGACGAAAAATCCCTAAAATGCTTTCTAGATCAAGGATGGACTCAGCAACCTTAGAATAGCGTCTTAAAGCACTTTTGAGATTTTTCCCGATGCCAGGGCCATTTTGGTAATTCGCCGCCCGAGAGGGGTATTTTCGTAATTTTGCCCCTTTCAACTTTTTCGAATGACTGCTCAGTCCGTAAATGTAAGCAAACCCTAGAGAAGGCGGCTAGGGTTATTAAGCGTTCGGAGTCGTTGGAAGTGAGGAATGGTTTTCATACATTAAAGTAATGATTTAATGACTATTGTTATTGCGTTGGTAAGCTAGGTTAACGATTCAGTTACAGTTTTGGAATGTAAATATTATGGACGCTAAGTTAATGTACGATTATATTTTGTTCTTACAGATATGGATTTCAACCCTGGACCTCATGATACATCAATCCTATACGATGACGATGACCACGTCGCGAGGCACGTATTTAACGGTGTCGATAGGGGTGTTTTGGAAACACGTCAAAGCACAAGTGGCCATTCCGAGTGGGTACTGAATGAGGAACAAATAGAACTACTGCGAGATCAAAATTTGACGGTGTTCACCGATTGCGGGATTTGGGCTCGGCACGACGATTGCCTTATATCTGCTCTAGTTGAACGATGGAGGGGCGAGACGAACTCATTTCACTTCCGGTTTGGTGAAATGACTATTACATTAGAGGACGTTGGATTTATACTTGGAATCCCATGTCACGGTAGACCCATTACTTCGAGTAATGGGTCTGCATCCATAGCGAAGATGGCTATGCAGTATTTTCCGGGAATTCCAAGGGAAGCTCTTACAACCAACGGCATAAAACTTAAATGGCTGAGAGAGCAGTACGGCGAGCTACCGGATGAATACACTCCTCATGATTTTTCGGTGTATACGAAGGCATTCCTTTTGTATATTATTGGATCTATATTACTTCCGACGCAAAAGAAAAACACGGTGCATCCGAAGTATATGGTGTTCTTGGAGGATCTTGGGGAGGTATACTCGTATTCGTGGGGTTCAGCTGTCCTTGCGCACCTATATCGAGCATTGCACAAAGCTACGAGAAAGGGTGCCAAGTCCATTGCCGCCTGCATCACTCTGTTACAGGTTTGAGCATTAATATTCTTCGTTGACGTGCCAATATATTCGTGATTAATAACTAATTCCATATTATGTTTGCATTCACAGGTTTGGTCTTACGAGAGGCTACCCACGGGTCGTCCACAGCCCGTAGCTGATTCCGATGAGACGTGGCCTAGGGTGTGGGCCTGGGGGCCTAGGCCTAGACGGACTAAACGGGTAGACCCTCGCCACAATCTAATGTTCTATCGGGGGGAACTAGATATGATGGATGCATCCCTGGTGACGTGGCAGCCATATGGGAAGGTGATGCATCGGTTGGATGAGACGTGTTGGCAACTGCCGGTGTCGTACGTGCTGGCAGGTTTGGTTCGGGTGCCACTTATTCATTTCGAAGTATGTGAGTTTCAGATGCCCGATCGAGCTATGAAGCAAGCTGGCTGTCCACAAGGGATTCCAAAACTCGCTGTAGACATGCGGCCATACAGGGGTGGTCGAGGGCCGAACTTCGAGGTGGCTAATGCCTTGATTTTGTTGGGCGACGAGGTGGATCAGTGGAATACCTGGCAGGAAACGTATGATAGCCTTGTATCGCTCAAGGACGACGGCACCAGTACTGAGGAATACTTACAGTGGTTTCTCAGGGTGACGCGCACGAGGGTGAATCGCCCTTCCGAAGTGAGGACGTCATCGTACGCGCCACGTGAGGTCTATGACCAGTTCTGGGCATTGAGCATTGTAAGTCAGCTTGAGTGTCGTTTCAATATTTATTTGCGCACCTTCTCGACCATGCCTGAAATGATGACGGTGATTTGTCTATGCATGTTTTTAGGTTGACAAGGGCACTGAGATGTTCAAGCAGCTCGAGCGGTTTGACTGGTATGTCGCGCATGCGCCTGACAGTTTCAAGAGCTCCGTTGAGTCGTACAAGACTGATCTTCACAACTTTGGTGTTGCGTACCGGGGTTACCAAGGGGAACCGTCTACTCGCTTGCCTCCTGACCCGTTCGGCTCTCAGCCCCAGCCCCAGAGTCAGGTGTGGGAGCCGTCTAGTGGCTTGCCTCCTGACGCGTACATCCCACAGCTCGAACGTCGGGTGTGGGAGCCGTCTAGTTGCTTGCCTCCTGACGCGTACGGGTTTCAGCCCGAGAGTCAGGTGTGGGAGCCGTCTAGTCGCTTGCCTCCTGACACGTACGACTCTCAGCGCCAGAGTCAAGTGACCCAAGTAGGCACCCAGGCCTCGCGCCCAAGCAACCGGTCGGATAAAGGACAAGCGACAAAGCCATTGGGGCGATGGAAGCGGGGTTGGATCGACCAGCACTACTTCGGGCCTGAGCCTGTCAACGATTCAACAGACTTTCCTCTTGGAACATTGCTAGGTCACACGGATGTGAGAATGTTGGCACCGGAGACAGATATTTCAAATTTTGTCATGAACGCGTATATAGATCTGCTCCGGATTAGAGAGCTACGTTATAACCAGCGCGAAGATTTGAATATTAACATGTATCCCACTTATCTTGTCCCATTAATGGTGACCAGCATGAGGGAGTTCACAGAGTGGAGGAGGCGAGGGGCAGGCATGGGTAAGTGGAAACCAGCTGGAAACTTGTTAGCCCTGTTGACCGCAGAGAATCAATGTCACGCTGCTCATGCGAACCTTGTCATGATGCCTTGCCATCACGAACACCACTGGTTCCTATTAGTTCTCTATCCAGCGAACAGATTGGTCAACATATACGATAGCCTACGGGAGGACTCTCCCTTTCGGTCGCTGGCACAGACATACAGCGAGTACATCACTGCAGTGGTTAGTTTTTTTCGGTTGACCTTGGCTCATAGTATATTCTTATTGTAACATATATTGATGACCTTTTTTTATTGTTACATGCAGACTACTATCTTCTCGCTAGCGTGCCGAGATTATTGGGGGGAATCCATCACCAGGAATTCGACGGTAGATCCTTGGACGGTCGAGATGATACATGACCGACCAAAGCAATATAACAGTCATGATTGCGGGATTTACGTCCTGAAGTACATGGACTACATTGCTCGCTCGGAGGTGCTCAGATATACGTCGTGGACAAGGAAGGCTGCCTTGACGTTTAGGTATAGGATAGCCTGGGAGCTGAAAAAAAATGAAGCTAGATGGCTTCATTACCATTATCCTAATTAGCGTGCAATGAGCAAAAAAGAAATGAGCAAAAAAGAATGGGCTAACTAGAAATGACAAAAAAAATTACGAGATTTTTCGGAAGCTATGAAGTGTGCCCTAAAGTGTGCCCGAATAGGCCCTTCCTAGGAAAACCCAAAAAATAATGTGTCTCGTTTTTCGCCGAAATTCTTACGAATGGGCTAACTAGCGTGCCTGAGGTGCAATGAGCAAAAAAGAAATGACAAAAAAAATTACGAGATTTTTCGGAAGCTATGAATTGTGCCCTAAAGTGTGCCCGAATAGGCCCTTCCTAGGAAAACCCAAAAAATCATGTGTCTCGTTTTTCGCCGAAATTCTTACGAATGGACTAACTAGCGTGCCTGAGGTGCAATGAGCAAAAAAGAAATGACAAAAAAAATTACGAGATTTTTCGGAAGCTATGAATTGTGCCCTAAAGTGTGCCCGAATAGGCCCTTCCTAGGAAAACCCAAAAAATAATGTGTCTCGTTTTTCGCCAAAATTCTTACGAATGGGCTAACTAGCGTGCCTGAGGTGCAATGAGCAAAAAAGAAATGACAAAAAAAATTACGAGATTTTTCGGAAGAACAAACCAAATCACAAATTAAAGATTCAACAAACCAAATCACAAATTTAAACATTATAAACGTTATTCGTTATACAACTGAAACATTAACCCTAACACTCTTCATCATCATCGTCCTCCTCGACCATACTGCCAGGTGCAAGACCTAACGCTTTATAATGGTTTCTCTTGTTATGATCAGTCATCTTATTACACAACGCACACTTTCGCAATTTTTTTTGACCCGTTTCTTTTTCAATCGGATTCTTCATGCGTATTTCTCGTTTTCGCCCTTTTGTTTGAGAAATAATTGGATCAAAAATGTCGTCCTCCTCACCTTGCATGCTAGTGCCGTCAATGACTGGCTGTTTGCCTCGATTGAATCTACCGGCTCGAGTCGTCCGAGTAGTCGGAGTGTCCCGTCTTTGTGGATCAGCCATCCTAAACTGTGCATGCTTAGCCGTATCCCGTGCGGCTGCTTCAACTTGATACTTGTACCCATCAAACGTTGACGCTGCATCCAATGATAAACTGTGCATGATGTTACAAAGGTGATTATATCGCAGCGGCTCAGATTGCTCTAAATCAACTGAAACATTGGGCACGTAAGGAATGTGACCGTGGACTCTATTGGCTTCCTTCGTCCACCGTTCCAAGATATACTGTTGAGGGATTTCACTAGCATTCTTCGAGATCAAAACCCTCAACGCGTGTCGACAAAGTATACCTTTATGTTCAAACAATTGACAGTTGCAATTTACCAACCCGGTGTCCATACATTTAGCCACGGTAAAATGTCTTCTGTTCCTCGGAGTCGACGAAGAGCACGGATTGGGAAAATTCGTTACGTTCGTCAAAGCATAAACCTTGAGCTCTCTGGTGGAATACTCGTGCAACTTTGTCATGCCATATTGATTCGACTTTAGTAGTTCTTCTTGAAACTGTCTAAACATTTCCTTGGTATAGACTTGAGCCGCATGAGCCTCCAAAGGTGAAAAGAGTAGTATGGCTCTTTCCTTGTAAGCCGTAGCCGCGTCGGCTTCTCTCTCACGGTACAATTGCCTATCAACGGCTTTCTGCATCTCCAGTACGAACTCCACTATACTTGAAGACTGGCTTACGTACCCATCAAAGAATGAATTCATAGCTTCGCTTCTCGAGGTCGTAGTCATTCCGGCTGCAAAAAACTTCTTGGTGTAGGCACCGACCCACTGTGTCTTGATCGCATACAACGATTGTAACCAGTCATGATTGTGCAAAGAGTAGTCATCCATTAACGTGGCCCACCTCTCCTCGAACACGTCTACCGTCAACGATTTCTTCACACATGTATTAAAGTCAGTCTTGAATTCCGGATGGTTTGCATATACATGGTGAAGCCGTTCGGGATATTTGTTGCTTATGTGCCACGTGCACAGGCCATGGTGAGTATCTGGAAGGACCTTAGCGATTGCATTTTTCATTGCCAGATCTTGTTCGGTGATGATGGTCTGTGGAGGAATACGATACATTGTTTGAAGCCACGTTTCAAATAACCACGTAAATGACTCCTCCGTCTCATCCCTAAGCAGGGCAAAGCCAAACGAGATTGACTGATAGTGGTGGTTCACCCCCGTGAACGGAGCAAAAGGCATAGAGTACTTATTGGTGCGGTATGTGGTGTCAAACGTCACAACATCCCCAAAATTTAGGTAAGCAGCTATAGAACGGGGGTCCGCCCAAAATATAGTACTAATGCGGTTCTCATCATCGAGTTGGATACTGTAGAAAAATCCAGAATTCTCACTCTGAAGGCACCTGAAGAGATCAATGGTAGCTTGAGCATCATTCCTACCGAAAGACTCTCTCTTCTGAGCACGAAGTTCATTTCGAAGGTCTACGTCGTTGAAACTCAACTTGTCAATCCCCCCAGCCTGGCTTGAGAAAACCCCCATCATCTTAGAAGGTGGAATTTTAGCCCCGGCCATTGTAAAAATCAGTTGTTTGTGTGCCGCGCTAATTTCTCGGTGTTGATGAATTTGACCAATCTTACTGGGAGTCATCAACTGATGATTATGACTCAAGTCCACTCCCGTCACAACCCAATGGTTTTCTTTTTTCCGGTGTACTGCATACACATGGGCCTTGCAGCCGGTACCCAGAAATGTGTCGCGTTTTCTTTGTCTTGTTGTCCCTTCGTCACTGATCGGAACGACCGGGGGTACATGCGGTGCTCCTCTATGACACTCAAATAACCTTGCACCAATTTGATCGGTATTCACCCGTTTTCTACTCGTCCTAGTTCGAATACCGAAACCCATCGTTTTCGAATATGCTCTGTAGTATGCTTCGACTTCGTCAAGTGTTTGAAAAACTTGATCCAAGTAAGGTGGATCAGAACCTTCACAAAAAATATTTCCTCCAGTTGCATCCATATTTATACTGAAATCTAAAAAATAAAAATTATATCATTCTCAACAAGTCATAGAATTAAATAAAAGAAGAATGGACTCTATTTGCAGTGTAATAGCGGGGAAAATTAGTATAATGTAAAATTACCAAAATAGCCCCCGATGAGCGGCAAATTACCGAAATGCCCCCGGGGGTTCATTATCACCATAACGCCCCAAATCAGCTTCGAAAGCACCTTTCAGGTGCTTTGCTTACATTTCTGGACGAAGCAGTCATTTGAAAAACTGAAAGGGGCAAAGTAACGAAAATACCCCTCTCGGGAATGTGAATTACCAAAATGCCCCCTGCCATCAGAAAAGCTTCATAGTTTTTCAGTCATCGCCCCAACAAGCTTTATCTAATTCACAACTTTAAAGTATAACTTTTCGGATGTCTCACACCCTTTCCTGAACTAAAAGTGGTTCGGGAAATTCGTGTAATATAAAATTAGGAAAATAGAACCCGATGAGCGGCAAATTACCGAAATGGCCCGGGGTTCATTAGGACCCCAACGCCCCGCGAAACGGCTTCAAATCAGCCTTCGCTAGGGTGTGCTTACATTTACGGACAGTATTGACGCTCGAAAAAGTTGACAGCGTGAAATTACGAAAATACCCCTATCGGGCGGCGAATTACCAAAATGCCCCTGGCATCGGAAAAAATCTCAAAAGTGATTTAAGACGCTATTCTAAGGTTGCTGAGTTCATCCTTGGTCTAAAAAGCATTTTAGGGATTTTTTGTCAAAAAATCCCGAACCGGTGTCCGGATCGAGCGCTTAAAAGCCCGTTCGTCAAAAAGTTGCAACCGGCTTCGGAATGGCCCGGATTCCTGGGGAATGGAACTTCCCCGCCTTCGCTAGGGTGTGCTTACATTTATGGAGTAAGCATCCCATGTCAAAAAAGTTGAAAGGGGCAAAATTACGAAAATACCCCTATCGGGCGGCGAATAACCGAAATGCCCCCTGGCATCGGAAAAAATCTCAAACGTGCTTTAAGATGCTATTCGAAGGCTGCTGAGTGCATCCTTGATCTAAAAAGCATTTTAGGGATTTTTCGTCAAAAAATCCCGAACCGGTGTCCGGATCGAGCGCTTAAAAGCCAGTTCGGCAAAAAATTGCTACCGGTTTCGGAATGGCCCGAATTCATGGGGAATGGAACTTTCCAACATCCTAGGGCTCTCAAAAAAATTTCGCGCGAAACCGCGCTAGCTTGATATTTTAAATTACACTGCGAAGTTACAAGGTTGCGCGTATCAGTTAACCCCTTTCCAGTATTTAGAAAAATCTGAAATTTTTACCTGATACAGATATTTTAAAAATAACTAGGGTCTCTTTTCTGCACTTTGGCAAAATCTAGCTCTAACTATTTTTTATAAATTCGTGAAAAATCATAATTTTGACGCCCTAAAAAATCGCTATTACCGAATCTTTCGAATGTAATACCCCGATTTGTAAAAACGTAATTTTGACGCCCTAAACACGAATTTTAGACTATGGTAAGAACAATTTAAGCGTAACAACAATTTAAATTAACATTGAATTATAAGAAAATTCAAAATACTTACTTGTTTGGACTTGAAAAAAATGACGAAGAAATCCACCGATCTTCTTCTAGCGGTTATCCACCGATCTTCTAGCGTAAATTTTTTTGACGAAAAAAAATTGTGGAGATTATGTAGGTGAGATAGGGAGAATGATGAGAGCGTAAGAAATAATTCGGGGGAAGAGGGTTTTTATAGACAGAAAAGTGAGCCGTGGGAGAGGGGGGGGCAACTGATGTGTGCCATGTGTCGAAGGGGGGGTGGGGGTCTAGGAAAAAAAATGACAAGTGGGGAGGGGGGTGGGGGCTAGGGGGGGGGAAATGGACAAGTGGGGAGGGGGGTGGGGGCTAGGGGGGGAAAATGGACAAGTGGGGAGGGGGAAGAGGGGTGGGGGCCAAGGGAGGGGGTTACTGCCGAATATTATAAGTGAGAGGGGCTGTTGGGGGAATCTGCCGAAGGGGGGGGGGTGGGGGCCAAGGGAGGGGGTGGGGACACGTGGAGGGGGAGGCAAAAAAAAAAAATTAAATGGACTGAATGGGCCCAAATTCGGGCGGTTGGCTTTGGGCCAATCGCCTGACTTTCGGGCGATTGGCTTTGGCCCAATCGCCTGGCTTTTGGGCGATTGGCTTTGGCCCAATCGCCTGACTTTCGGACGATTGGCCCAAAGCCAATCATTGGCCCTTTTCGCCATAAATGGCCCAGTCCAGCCGTCCTTTTTTTTTTTTTTTTTTTTATGCAATCGCATGACTGTCAAGCGATTGGGTGGGAAAATTTTTTTTTCCCACCGGTGGGTGTGTATCGAACCCCATATATATATGCGCGCGTGCGTGTGTGCCCTTGCGCGCTAAAAGTAAAAATCATGTGATAAATATATACTGAATTACATGCACAAGAGAATTGATAGCCTAATATATATTACTAAGATTAACAGAGTCATGCTAGGTCAAAACAAAAATCCATGTCATACTCTCGCTTCCCTATCGTGCACCCATCGCCAGTACTCCTTTGCTACTGGTGCAACTCTAGTAGTTGTTGTCTGCTGCTCCACCTTCCGCGCCACTGCTGCTCCAATCAACGCTATTACTCCACCACTCAGCCACAGCTACTACCGACTGCTTGGACCACTACCATATTCGTCTCTCTCTCCCCTTCACTATCTATCCCTTTCACTCTCACACATAAAACCCATAAAAGAAAATCTATTAATCTATGGACCATCGATTCGATCCCGTAGTAGTTCCGAGTACTGTACCTGCTGACACCATATCTATCTTTTTCCTGTATTCACATATCCCTTTTTTATGTTCGTCTAATGTCATTGAGCTGAACTCATTTCTATCTTTTTCCTTTATTGCTATTGTTATGAAAGAAGTTATTGCCATCTTGGTAAAAGGTAATCAAAGTAGAGGAGAACAAATATGGAAAGTTTGAGTATTATTCACTTGTGCTGCTAAACAGAGGAGAACCAAGCAAAGGAAAATTTATTGCTATTGTTATATTCACATGTGATACAGTTTGCTGCCAAGGAGAAAATAAAAAGGAAAGAATTTTTGGTTTTAAGGTAATTTCAGTTATTAAAGGAGTTTAGTTCCAATCGTAGTATTAGTAATGGTAAAACTAATTTTCTTTTTATAATAAACAGCTTTTTTATTTATGATGATTTCAATTTTTTAGTTCCAAGTTTTAGTAGGCTGTTCATTTTGCACATCTGATAGATGTGCAAAATGAACAGCCTACTAAAGTGAGCACCATTGAGCAAAATAGCGTATACTTAGTCTCAAGTCCAGGCATTGTGAAAACTGGGAATTGTTTTTCTGTGTTAGAAGCTGTGGACAGCCCAGATGAGATTCAACACAAAAATATCACATCTAAAGTAAGGGATATTGGGCAGTCAAATATCAAACATGCAAAGAAGGCTAAGAGTAGAATGGCAAGGGAAAATGTGTTAAATTCAAATGAGTGTAATTGCTAGCTGGAATATAAGGGGTCTAAATGACCCTGTGAAACAAGCTGATGTGAAGGAAGTTTTGAAAGAAAAACGAGTTAAAATAATGGTACTCTTGGAAACAAGAGTTAGGGTGGAGAATACTGAGAAAATAAAAGGGAAATGGAATAAGAATTGGAATTTTGTGTATAATCTCAACAAAAAGGAGTTTCAAGAATTTGGGTGGGATGGAATAATAGAAATGTAAAGCTCACAGTGGTCAGTATGTCTAGTCAGTCAGTATGTCTAGTCAACCTATTACTGGTCAAGTAAATTCCCCAGGGTAGATGTTTTTTATCACCTTTATATATGCAAACAATAAAGGTGAGAAAAGAAGGCCACTCTGGCAAAGCATGATACAGAATGCTAATCAAATTGGACAACGGCCATGGATGGTAGTGGGGGACTTCAATGTGGTCGGATACAGTGATGAAAAACAAGGAGGGACCAGTATCACCAATAGAGAAGTAGCTGAATTTAATAATTGTTTACTGAGAGCACATATTGAAGATATGAGGACAATATGAGTTTTCTTCACCTAGTGCAACAACAGGGAGGATGACATGATATTGTGCAGATTGGACAAAGCTTTGCCAAATGAAGGGTGGCTGGACTTGTATCCCACTACAAGAGTAGAGGCAAAGGTCCCACGCATTTTCTGATCATGCTATGATTTTAATACATACTATGCAAGACTAGTATCAAGGACAGAGGCCCTTTAAATTTTTTTAAAATTTTTGGAAGAAACATAGCAGGTTCACTAAAGTACTGAAATCAGTTTGGGATGGGAATGCTACCAGAGATGCTTGTCACCAGCTCAAAGCCAAAATCAAAATGTTGAAACATGTTTTGAAGCAGCTGAATAAAGAGCATTTTAGTAACATATCTACTAGAACAACTGACAGATTTAAAGAGTTTCAAGAAATTCAAAGTCAGATCCTATAACAACATAATCCAGCAATTATGCAAAGAGAAAGAGTTGTTCATTAGCAATACTATGAACTAGTGCAAGCTGGGGAGGCTTTTTATTACCAAAATGCAAGAATTAAGAACCTGAAGCTAAGGGATAGTGATATAGCATACTTTTTTAAGAAGGTGCAGGTTAATAGGGCCCATAACAAGGTGCTTCTTATAAATGACATGAATAGGGAGCAAGTTGTGGGAGCTAAGAAGGTACACCAGGATGCAATAAAACACTTTTTTGAGTTCTTGGCACTCCAGTACCACATCAACCTCGGTTAAGAGTAGATTGAGTTCTGTTATCAAATAACATGTGTCTTAAATGGACCAAGACATGTTAATAGCTCCTGTGGAGGAATTTGAAATTAAGGAGGCCATATTTTCCCTCAAGCCTAACAAAGCACCTGGACCTCATGGTTATAGCTAAGAGGAATGTGGTGAGGCATCAAGTGGTGGAAGCTATGAAAGAAATTTTGAATAAAAACAAAGGGATTAAATTGTTCAACAGTACCAACCTAACTTTAATCCTCAAAGTTCCTTGCCCTAGCACTATGAAGGAGTTTAGGCCTATTTCCTGCTGCAATGTGATATACAAAAGGGTGCAAGGATAAAAAAGGTTCTTACCAAACTAATAAGGAAAAGACAATATGCTTTTGTTGCAAAAAAGAATATTGTAGATAACATTCTTTTGATGCAAGAGGTAGTAAGAAATTATCATAGATCTGTGGGAGAGCCTAGGTGTGTAATGAAAAATTGACTTGCAAAAGGCTTATGATTCAGTGGGTTGGGGCTTCTTAAGGGCAGTGCTAGAAGTCATGCAATTTCCTCCTAAGTTTGTAAATTGGATTATGCAATGTGTTACTACAGCAAGGTTCTCTATTAGCCTTAATGGGAACATGGATGGATTCTTTACCAGTTCAAAAGGGCTAAGACATGGAGATCCTATTTCTCCATATCTCTTTATACTAGTAATGGAAGCTTTCACAAGGCTACTGGATGATTATACACAAAATCCTGCCTTTTCATTTCATCCAAAATGCAAAGAACTAAATATAAACCATCTGAGCTTTTGTGATGATCTTTTCTTGATGGCCAAAGCTAATTAAAGTTCCCTAGAGATTAGTAAACAGGCGTTGACTAAGTTTGAGTTACTCTTTGGCCTTGCACCTAGTCTTACTAAAAGTGCTATCTATATAGCAGGGGTGGATGAGGAAAATGCAAAGCAACTTGCTGAGATAATTGGCATACCTCTTGGTAAGCTCCCAGTTACATACCTAGGGGTTCCCTTGATTTTTACCAAGCTGCACTACAATGATTGCAAGGTGTTGGCAGACAATGTAACCAAAAAAATCTCAAGTTAGACTACACAATACCTTTCATATACTGGTAGAGCCCAACTTGCTATTTCAGTCCTGGTGAGTATACAGGTATATTGGTGTTCTATTTTTGTACTTCCCAAAGAGATTGTGAAACAGATTGAAGGGAAAATTAGAGCATTTGTCTGGCATGGTAAGGATATTACATGCACTGGGACTAAAGTTGCACGGAAGGACTTGTGTCTTCCAAATAAAGAAGGGGGATTAGGGTTGAAAAGGCTGGAGGAGTGGAATAAGGCAGCCACATGCAAAAACCTTTAGAAATTGGCACACAAAAAAGATTCCCTGTAGGTTTTTAATTGGTGCCATACATATGTCATCAAACAGAGACATCTATGGACATTTAAACCCCCGGTGAATATCTCTTGGACATGGAGTAAAATCGTGAAAATCAGAAATCAATTTTGTCAATTCTTTAGATATACAGTTGGTGATGGGAAGGACACCTGGCTATGGTATGACAAATGGATATCTGAGCATACTTTTCTTGAAAAGGTTGGGCAAGGGCAGCTTATGATGCTGGACTGAGTCTAGACAGCAAAGTAAGCTCTATAGTTCATGACAATTCATGGAGGCTACCTAACATCAGATCAGATAAGCTGAGAGAGTTAAATCAGATGCTATTAGCAATACCAAGTCGTAATAATACAAGATCAGATAAGCTCATATGGACTCAACATCCCAGTGGCATATTTTCCAACAACACAACATGGGAAGCTATCAGAACTAAAGCACCTCAGTGTCCCTGGTAGAAATTGATATGGTTCTTAGGGCATATACCTAAGTGTGCCGTGATGTTATGGTTACTATGTAGAGGTGGCTTAAGAACAAAGGATAAACTAAATGATTGGAATGTTACACAAGATGATAAATGTATGCTATGCTGGAATCACTGTGAATCTATAGAGCATGTATTCATACAATTCCAATTTGCTCAAGGACTGTGGTATGTAGTACCAAGAAAGCTGCAAATCAGCCTCATATTATCATCATGGGCTCAATTCCTTCAAACAGCAATCAACGTGTTTAGGGGAAAAAGTTTGAAGGCTAAGCTGTGCAAACTGTTTATGACAGTCACAGTTTATGGCATTTGGCAAGAGAGAAGCTTCAGAATTTTTTAGAAGAAATGTGCAAATGTCCAAAGTTACTGCTATGTTATTCAACAATGGACCAAATTCAGAGTTCACAGTGGAAAAAAAAAACTATGTCTATAGCTCGAAACAAAGAGCTTTGTCAAACTTGGGAGATAAATGCTCAGAGAGTATCAAATGTTGTAGATTAATATTGTTTTTTCCTAGCAGGATTACCAAGTGTGTGTTAAGTGTGTAATCTTGTAAATTGTAAATAAAAGGAATTTTGACCCAAAACAAAGAAAATTAAAGAAAAACAACATATAAAGATACGAATATCGGCATTTGCTCAAATGTTATTAATTATGTGATTTCATAGTAAATTCATATATGTATTGAAAAGTTACACCAATTCTACAAAAATTAACTTTGGGAACAAATGCGACATAAAAAGAAAATATTGATCGGATTAAGTATCTAAAACCATAGCGGAAGAAATTGTGAAGAAAAACAACCACTTAGTCCACAAATAAATTTGACTAATTTTGGAAATTACAATTCTTATAGAAGAATTCATGTACGTAATTTTCGGAGAAAATAGCTAATGAACCCTCACAGTTAAGGAAATTGGGCACCATAAACATATTTGTTATGAGTTGCATGAAATAACATAAATACCCCTATTTCCTTACCTTTTTTTAGTTGAATGCCATTCTTCCAAACCCCCCTCTCACACCTCTCTAACTTCCACCCATCTTGCCACCCACTTCCACTGCCGACCATGTACCCACCACCATACACACCATGCGTGCATTCAAGACATACAACTAAACTTGCCCCACCCTATCCCCCATCCTTCCCTATCCCATTCTCATTGTCCACCACTATACACATTGTGCACGCATTTCACACACAAACACACCCCCACACCCACTGCACGTATGTGCGTGCACACACAAACACGTGTCCACCCATACAAACACACACAAACCACTATGGTTGCTCGTCCCTCCCTCAACACACACCCACACATTCAAGACACTACTTTCATGCACAAACACACACCCACTACGTGCACACACAAACACATTCCCACACACTCAAGACACTACTTTCATGCACAAACACACACCCACATTCACACATACCTATTGCATGCGCGCGCGCGCGCGCACACACACACACTCTCTCTCTCCAAACCCCCAATAATTTGTTGGAAAATTTTCAATAGTTGGACCCCTGGCTTCCAAAAATTGCACTTCAAAGTTCAATGTCCCAAAAAATTCATTCAATTTCATTGATTGGTTAAGGAGATCTGATGTCTCAAAGTTAGGCATTTACTATGGTTTAAAAAGAATCATAAATGTATCTTCTCACATTGCTTGGGAAATGAAAAGGCTAAGGTATATAAGTGGCCATGTGACATGCTTTATTGTTCTAGAAATACAAAGTATGCATGGCCATACATTTGCACGTGCGCAATTCATCACACGCGGGGTGCGCGCACGCGCGCTCCCCCGCAGTTTCGGCATAAGGGCGTTATTGGCTCTTTTAGGTGCACTTCACACATGCGCATAGTTACTAGGAGCCCTCCTCTCAAGCCCATCCCCTTTTTTTTGTGAAAAATTTAGCCTCGTTTGAACTGAAATGGTGTAACTTTTGGATTTCAACAAAATTGTTAGTTTTGTTGGAATTCCAATGGAACCTTTTAATGGTGCCTATCAGAATTTATGGCTATTAAATGACACATGCAGTGTCATTTAATTGCCACAACTATTTGTACCTGTTCAAGGCACTTATTAGTGCATTTGATAAAAGGGCTGATGGCAATTGATTTCTCATTGAGGTTTCAAACTTCCTCTTTTCTCAAATTTATGTCTGTTGATTGCTTTTGTTTAATCATAAAAAAAGTCTATTTTATCTTGGGGGCAAATTAGTTGTAACACTTAGCATACTACAAAGGGGAAAATATTGTCCTAAGGACAAAGCCCACAGTATTCATTACAAGGAATAAGGCCTTTGGCGATGGGAAAATCCATCGCTAAAAGCCTGAATTACGTCGCTAAAAGTTTTAGCGATGGAACTACCGTCGCTAAAAGTCCCTCGTATAAAAGCCCGTAGCTAAAAGTTTTGCGACGGATTTTAAAAATCTATTGTCTAATATTGAACTTTCAGCGACGGATTTGTTTATGATTTAGCGACAAAACTTCTATCGCTAATTGTATTTCACGTATTTTAATTTATTTTGCTTTTTTCTAAAAATAATTTAATCGGTAAATATTTAGCGACAGAATAGTCCGTCGCTAAAATTTTAGAATTAAGTACACTCTTTAGCGAAGGAATTAATCCGTCGTAAAAGTCAATTTTTAAAAAATAATTTTTTTTTTAAATGCCCAAAGCTGTAATAAAAATATCAATCATCAACAACAATGCACAATCCCCAAGACACAAAAAACTATATATAATCAACTTTAAAATATGTTTATTATAATGAAAAATAAAATGTACAAGCCGGGAACCTAATACAGCCGGTTAGGGGAGGAGAGAAGAGTACAAGCCGGGGGAGGGGGTATAAGCTGGGAGGGCTCGAGAAGGGACTCATCAGGGGTTGCCGAGTCCCGAATCTGGATCCTGCTGCTCAGGGGCCGGCTCGACATGTCCAGCAGCAGTGCCCTACTGATCCTACTCCCTGATCATTTTCAACACCACTGTAGCAATGCGCTGGATCTCCTCCTCGTCCAACGGACGCTGCGTAGCCAGTGTCTGTGGAGGGGCAGCAGGGGGTGGGGACGCTCCTATCACGGCACGTGCAGTCGTGCTAAGTAGGCCGCGTATGCGGCCTTTCGGCCGATTGACGACCTCCGGTGTATCTAGCCATCGCTTCAACGCCCCAGTACTTGCACCCGTACTAGTGGACGTTGATGGCTGTCCGGACTGCTGCTCGTACCCCCTAAGTTGTTCATACAAGGCCTTCAAAGTCCTTCTTCCGCACATGCATCTGACAATACGTCAGAGCTACGACCTCATCCTCCTCCAAGTCCGGGTGCTCGACCGCATTTTTGTGTCGGAGGACGTCATGTGCCACCGACCCCCCCGTGTGCGTCAAATCTTTGTTCTGTCTGTTCTCGGCCCAGCTCTTACTCATGGCGTCCCAGCCTGGATCCGCAACCCAGCGAGCAATCATCTACCCCCATACAGTCGGAGATATCCAATGTGGGGGATATCTCTTCATCTCCGTCATCGGGGCACCTTCGGGCAACATCTTCTTTGCCCGGTCCCGTGCATCGTGGAGCGATCGACGGTAATTCTTACCGATGTATGCAAAGAAGGCTTGTCGCCCCAGCGCCTGCTAATCAGGCGAGTCAAACGTGAACCCCTCCTGCAAGGCATCCAATAACACAAATTAATTTTAATACTAAATTCTAATTATAGCCAGTGGTGAAGCCACGATGAGATTCTAGGGGGTGCTAAAAATGTCGCGTTAACCTAATTAACCTAAATTCAACAACCAACCATTCAACTAATTCACAGATATCTCAATCCAATTGGGTCCTATCCTCCGTCAACAATCTTAATTCTCAAATTCTCAATGCAAAGTCAACAATCTCAATTCCCAATTCTCAAATGCTCAATGTACAGTTAACAAAATTATATACCTCTCGAAAAAGTGTCGGACACCTCTTGAAGAAGCGTGCACAAGTATAAAGCAAATCGGAGTCGGTGTTGATTGGACGCGGTGTACATGTCCGTGCTACCTAACAGATATCTCAATCCAATTGGTCCCATCCTCCGTCAACAATCTCAATTCTCAATTGTTCCAATGCTCAATGCACAGTTAACAAAATTATATAAAGAATGAAAATTGATATAAAGCACCGACACCTCATATAGGGTGTCGGTATGGTGTCCGACACCTATCAACACCTTCGGACACGTGTCTGATGCCTACCGACACGTGTCCGACACCTCCGGACACGTGTCTGACACCTCCGGACACGTGTCTGACACCTCTTAAGATGTTTCTAAGAATTTAAACTGTTAAAAAATAGGTCCAACAATATATATCTTGTTTTAACACTCTCTTACATGTAAGCTTTCAATTTCACGTAGAGAGACAAATTAAGGTGCACAACCGCCAAGTGCACAAATAATCAGAGTGCAAATTGTGCTATTGGGGATGGGGGGTTTGCAAATATTAAGGCGGGAAGAATCGAATTCAAAACCTTGTGCAAATCAGATATCTGATAATACCATGAAAAGTTACCATATGTTCTAAAAGCTTAAGGATTTAAACAATAGCTCAAGCATTGTATATCATGCATTAAGAAGTGTATGATCTTATTTTGGTGTTCTAATGAAATAGAGCATCACAAACATAATACCGATCCTCATATGCATTTCAAACAAATATAATGTTTACTCTTTTGAAAACCTTGAAGTATTGCCACGTTCTCTTGTATTTTTAATTTTTACAATCTGTTAGAGAATACAAATGGGCTCCCTGATCACATTTATGAAGAGAGAGAGAGCGAGAGCGATGACAAGGGAGTTGTGTTCAGCAGTGCGCCTTCGAGCTTTGGAGTTTCTCATACACTTCGCTCATGTAATACTCCTAAAACCCTAACCTACTCTCTCTCCCACATACACACATACAACTGTGCGCCTTTGTTCCTGACTTTTATATGTGTGGTTTTTGATCGAATTAGCAACTTGAAGTCACTCCAATTGTCAAGTACTCTGCACTCTCATTTTTTGCCAACCGATTTTACCCGTCCCTTTTCCAGGTATGGCATGAAACTATTTCTTTCAAGGTCACTAGCCTTTTAATGGTTTCAAGCATTCATGGACATGTTACCAGAGGGGTGCAACTTTAATATAGTCAATCTTTCGAGTTAATTCTCGTAGTTAATGTCGTACATAGTATGGTCCCAAAAAAAATCAAGAAAAAGGATAAAGCATGCCTCTTTAATTGGTATACAGAATATATGGTCCCAAATTCCTCTTGAATAACTGAATGTTAAGACTTTAGAAAGCTTGCAGGTTGAGGAGGTCATAGACTCATAGATCACCAAGACGACAAGAACAGAGCCTGCAGCATACACCTCTAGAGCTTTTTTACCCCATATTGTAGTCCAATGCAATTCATGGGTATAGGAAGAAGCCCTATCAAATAGAGATTTGTCCAAGTTGCTTTTCTTTTTGTCTAACTCACTTCTTCTTTCATCTTTTTTTTAGGAAACCTACCCCGTTTGGTCCAATCAAAAATGATTTTGCTGTTTTCGCAAACATGAATAGAATTGTTATCCATCTTTGTTTTTCTCCGTAATCAATCTTCTCATTTACGATCAACATCTTCTAGAACCCTTCTTGAACGAATATATTTCTATGGAAAAATCACCAATAGGCATTAATTGAAAGAAAAAAGAATTTTGTTTTTCTTCTTTGCTTTCACCATGTTTTTTGCCTTTCCTATGCAAGCCTGCTAACAACCGGATAAGTTTTCACCCTCTAATTTTCTCTCTAACTCAATATTGTGTTGGTAGAAGAGGCCTTGTTTCGCACAAATTATATGTGACATACTAATTGGAAATCTAACAAAAGTCTACAAGAACCATTGCCTGTCATAGAAGAACAAGCCTGCAGCTCCAACATATAAGACTCATTTGTCAATCGAATTTTATAACCGTCAATTTCTGGCGATTACCTTCCCATACCAAGGTTTAGAACCCAAGACATGGTGTAATACGTGGCGAAACTAAAGTTATGTTCTATTATCCAATTTTTAAAAATCAATGGTTTTCTTTACTACCTATGTACCTCCAACCTTATCAGAATTTAACACATTATGATATTATCTTCCATGGTGCGGTCAAGGGGTTTCAAGGCCAAGCATATATGATAAATATCTCTTGCATTAAAAATCATAGGTTGTATGCTACACTAAAAATCATCTAATTAGGTCTAGATACTAAATCCCTTTCTTGTATAGTAAGAAATTAATTAGGTCAACAAACCAGCACACAGAATATCTACATTGAAATGAAACTGTAAATAGTAAAACATTGGAATATGTTTCTTAGAACCCTCGAATATTCACTTACCGGAGTTACAGACTACGCCGGAGTTGGTCGGAGCTCAAAGAATTTTTTGGGTAAACGCGGCCAGAGTTGCAGACTACGCCGCCAGAGGGGTCGCCGGAGGTGGACTGCCGTAGAGGAGGTCGCCGGAGTAAGAATGCTGGTGGAACGCCGGTGAGAAATAAATAACAGAGAGAGAGAAACGGGAGAAAGAAGGGGATCTGAGATTTAAGAGAGGACTTTTAGCCGGGGCGATGCCGTCAGTAAAAGTCGGTCGGTAAAAGACACCTTTCACAGACGGAATTTTTAGCGACGGAAATATTTCGTCACTTAAATGTTTTTTAAAAATCATCGAAAATTATAAAATTCATAAAAAAAAATTAGCAACGGTAACATTTGTCGATAAATATCTGTCGGTAAAAGTCCGTTGGCAAATACTTTTGTCCGTCGATAAAAAAGTTTTAGCGACAGAGGTTTTATCGACGATAAAACCCGTCGCTGAAAAAAAAATTAGCGACAAAATGCATCCGTCGCTAAATCTGTCTTTTCTTGTAGTGATTCGACTCAGGTTTTTTTCTCTATTTCTGCATACTTTGTCCAACAATTTTAAGACAGTATTTTGCATACAATGAAGAGTGTTATGAAGATGAATGCGATCAACGACATTTTCAAACTGGCAAAGTTCGATGGCTCCTTCTTCAGGCATTGGAAGAGCAAGATGTACTTCTTCATTGTAACCTTGAAGATTGCCTATGTCCTATCATATCCAATGCCAACTGTAGAAACAGTGCTGACGAAGGATCCAAGCAAACTGCTATAAAACACCGTCAAAAGTAGGAAGAGAATGACGTCTACCCGTAAGGATTATACTTTGGGAGGGCTGTTGACACAGTATACGACGTGTACGAGATCAAATATGAAAATAGTACGACAAAAGAGCTGAGCTCGACAACAAATATAAGACGGAGGACACCGAGAACAAAAAGTTCCTAACTTGTAAGTTGTTCAATTTTTGCGGGATAGATAGCAAGTCTGTTATTACGCAAATTAAGAAATAATAAATGGTTATGAATCTGATCATATGTGATGGCCACTCTTTCGACGAGTCTTTTCAAATTTCGACAATTATTTCTAAATAGCCTTTTACCTGGAAAGAATGTCATAAAGATTTAAAAACAAAAGAAGGATGCCATAACCATGCAAGAATTGGTCGAGTACATCCAAGTTTAAGAGAATTCTCCAACTAGGATAGGTCAAGTACTTCTGGAGGCTCTAAGCATAGCTTGATGATCAAAGTTCTGCTTCGAACAAAAGGCAAGACAAGCCTAAAAAGGTTTACTGGAAGTGTAGAAAATCTGGGCACTTAGAGAAGGATTGTTGAGTGTCTAAGTGGCAGAAAAAAGACCAAGACAACATAGTTGTGTGGTTGTTTTGGAAGCCAACGAGGTAAGAGAAGATGAGGAGTTGTGGATGGAATCCGAAGAAACCAAGCATATTGCTATGAACAAGAATCTGTTCAAGGACTTTGAGCCGGTAGTGGTGTTGCATGTCTCTTTTGGAAAAAGGTTGGCCTTGAGGATCTGTTATACGTTCTCAATGTTAGGAGGACTCTTGTATATATTAGTGTACTTAATAAATATGGATTTAAGATTCTTTTTTAGTCAAACAGTGTTATTCTTATCTATGTTGAAAGGGCTATGTTACCGATGGCTTGTACAAGCTCACTATAATCAATGAAGATTCTACATTTAGGATGTGTTTGATAATGCAATTAAGCACTTAAAACTTAAAGTTTTCAATGATTTTTAATAAAGTGCATTTGTTGACGCTAAACCTTGTATCACTTAAAAAAATAATTGCTACCAAAAATAGACTAAAATTTTAAGTCAAGGTGGACTTACTTAATGCTGATCACTTAATTTTAAGGGAGATGGTTAAAAGTCATCTAACATATTTTTACATAAAACAAATAATTACCACCACGATGCCGTCTCAATTAACCTTGTGCAAAACCTCGTGCTACCACCACCACAATTACCATGACCTAGCCACTACCACCACCGCCACCACAAGGACATTGCGATCTCCACCATATTGTCGTTGTCGCCACCACTTCCATTTCCGTCAAAATCATCTAAATATCCACCACACTACAACTACCAACATTACTTCTTCACGTGCCATTACCGCCACCATTGACACATTTTCACCACCGTCGCCAACACCACCTCCACCACCAATCTTACTCCATCGTCACTGCCACCACCACCAACACGGTTTTAGCCCCCCAAAAAAGTTATATAAAGTACACGTACAAATGCATAATTTTAGTAAAATGGATAAATTTGAAAATAAAAAATTTTCAGACATCTACTTTTGGTTTACAAAAAATGTTAACTTATTTTTCATAAAAATTCAGTCCCTTAATGTTTTGAATTTTACAAATTCAACACTTAACTTTTTTAGCAGTTAAATTTCAGTTTTCTTTTCAAACTACCCCCTACTTACCTTGCTATTTCTTTTGATTTGTGGGAGGTATGGTTACCTTAGGTTTAATACCTCACCATACTTACGTTCAGTTTGCATCAAAAATTCCTAGACAAACCTTAAAAGGGGTTGAAAGGAAATCTCTATCGTTAGAATTAGTGCACTCGGACTTGTGTGAAATGGAAGGTCATCTGATAAGAAGTGGTAAAAGATATTTCATAATATTTATAAAAGATTGTTCTTGTTATGCCTACACATACGTTCTAAGGACTAAAAGTGAAGCTTTAGATAAATTTAAAATCTACAAAGCGGAAGTAGAAAGTCAATTAGAGCATAAGATATAATCTTGCGATCGAATGTGGAGATGAATATTTCCTTTTATGATCTATTTGAAACTTGGGGTATCGTTCACCAATTTACTGTTCCTCATAGTCCCCAACAGAATGGTGTGGCTGAAAAGAAAAATAGGACTTTATAAAAGATGATTATTACATTATTGCTCGCTTCTGTTTTGCCTAAACATATATATATATATATATATATATATATATATATATATGCATCCACACAATTAACCTTATACCCCAAAATGTTACTAATGTCACACCCTATAAGCTTTGAAAAAAGATAAAACTCTCTCTTGGACACAAGCAGATGAATGTGTCTTCATATGTTTGGGTCTCAAAATTCACATTGTCAAGTATATTCCTGAAATAACCATAAAAAGGACCTTATATTCAAGAGTGTCTTTCACTTTCGTCCAAAGTACTTATATACCTAAGCACCTACATGGGGAACCATGTCCTCCTTCAGAGTAGATACTATGCATTCTGGGATAACTGATTTTTTGACTACTTAGGACCGTTGAATAAAGAAATGATGTAACAAAAGGAGACGTTAAGAGCGGTAGGGGATGTACTACAAATCTACAATGTATTCAATGGTCCTGATACCATTAATCCCGAATTACATGATATTTTTTACTTTAAGGATCCCTATTTGCTTGGTTTCGTGTTCCAAGGAAACATGAAATAAGAAGCCATGACTGGGATGTTCCAACAAGCGCATAGTGTAACATTACTCATAATGCCTAATCTTTGAACAATTCCAAGCAATAGCTGTGACAATAATAATTATCCTTAAATAATTATTTTACCTCAAACATTTGAAAATAATCATTATCGTATGATGTACACATATTTTCAAATTGATTGCACTAGAAAATATTCAAAAATACATCAAAATGGATGGTCAAAAAAGCATGGAAACATGACGTCAGAAGAAAACAGCTAAAACATAGGTATTGTCATATAACACTATATTACCTTTGTTAGGGTTAATTCTAAATTTTAAAAGGTAGGATATTTAAAAAAAGTATAATACAAAAACCCCCCAAAATGGGTCTCTCTGCACCGTTGAGAACTTTTTTAGACTTCAAAGTTAATTACACTGCTCGTTTGTTGAACCCCATACTTTTGTGCTGTTGGTAGAAATGGTTTCATTCCATCAGCCCTTCTATCATTGTTCTCCAAAATGACCATCAAGCTTAATCTGGGCTGGACTTGTATGTGCTAACATATAAGTGCTAACATATAAGTCACATTATATGTGCTAAATCACATTATATGTGCTAACATATAAGTCACATTATATGTGCTAAAGAAATGTTATAAGCTAAAAACGCTCTTAATATATGTACTAGAAAAGGGTACTTTAAGGGGGGAAAAAAGATTAGTAATTTAAGTCCATTCGTGCTTTTATATATGTACTAGTAAGGATCACATGCTTTGCATGTCAGATAGTGATTTGAAATAAAAATAAAATATTATAGAGAATAGTGAAAAAAAATTAATTAGTATAACTAGTTTAACTAAACCATAATAATTACTAACTGTAGTACTAAACAAAATATTCGAATCATGAAAATTTTATTACATAAAATCTTGTCTTACTTTTCAATGTGAATTGTTAATGCCAATTACCAACGATGTATATCACTATTTATCATACATGTTTCTTTTGTCACTAAAGAAAATCCTAACTATTTTTATCTTACATCTTAAAAAACGAGAATCAAAAAACGAGAATCAAATGAACTTAAGAAACCTAGCAGGGCACATATCAAAACTTAATTGCTTAGGTAACAAATATAGCAGCTGTAACTTTTAAGAATCTTACTAAATTTTCTACATTTTCTTTTATAGTTCTGGCCATTTTTCCATCTGCTAAATTTTAAGATATCATCATATAAGACTTTCTATATCGTCCATTATTTATCTTGTTTATTTTTGTATAATGATGGTCATTTGTTATGGTAATGGTTGTTGGGTGTCACAATATCCCCTCCATTTTATTTTCTTTTGGTAATGATGTAGTCTTATTAAAAATTTATGCATGAAAGTTTATTCAAGTAAAATTTGTCTAAAGTTACGCCCAATCTTAGTGTTATTTTCTTCTTTATCTTAAACAGTATATAGTGTATTCTAAATCTCTCTTAATAATGTACTCTAAACAGTCTATAGTAAGGATCACATACTTTGCACGTCAGATGGTGATTTGAAATAAAAATATTATAGAGAATAGTGAAAAAAATTAATTAGTATAACTAGTTTAACTAAACCATAATAATTACTAATTGTTGTACTAAACAAAATATTTGAATCATGAAAATTTTATTACATAAAATCTGGTCTTACTTTTCAATGTGAATTGTTAATGCCAATTACCAACGATATATATCACTATTTATCATACATGTTTCTTTTGTCACTAAAGAAAATCCTAACTATTTTATCTTACATCTTGTTTCCCAATGTACACTGCCACCCAAAAATAATTTCAAACATCTTTCATCAATATTTAATTCTCAACTAACACTATAAGCTTGGCATTGCAGTAAAAATGATGAAGAAAGTGTTATAGTAACAATTTTCAAGCACATAAAACATAATGTGAAGTGTGTATATTATTGGAGTTGTCTAATCTCTTGTAATATAATTCTACGGCATGTATGTAAGTCTAGGAAGTGGGAGATAAAAGTTGGGCAGTAAGAAGGAACTTGAATCATAATTAAGTGATATTATAAAAAGTTCAAAATTTCTAACCGAAAAAAGATCTTAAAAACTAAAATGTTTGATGGGAAAGAGTTAGGATTAACATACATATAACAAAGTTTTTAAAAAAGAAGGAGTAAGGAGTTTTGATATTATATCTTAAAAAACGAGAATCAAATGAACTTAAGAAACCTAGCAGGGCACATATCAAAACTTAATTGCTTAGGTAACAAATATAGTAGCTGTAACTTTTAAGAATCTTACTAAATTTTCTACATTTTCTTTTATAGTTCTGGCCATTTTTCCAGTAAGCATATCTGCTAAATTTTAAGATATCATCATATAAGACTTTCTATATCGTCCATTATTTATCTTGTTTATTTTTGTATAATGATGATCATTTGTTATAGTAATGGTTGTTGGGGGTGACAATATCCCCTCCATTTTATTTTCTTTTGGTAATGAAAGTTTTATGCATGAAAGTTTATTCAAGTAAAATTTGTCTAAAGTTACGCCTAATCTTAGTGTTATTTTCTTCTTTATCTTAAACAGTCTATAGTGTATTCTAAATCTCTCTTAATAATGTACTCTAATCTCTTTTGCTTTAGCCTTGTATGACCTTGTTAATCTTAGTAGTACATATTAGGCCATTCATTTTGTTATGCATGTAATTCAGCATATATTTGTCACAAGGTTATTATTTTTAGCACATATTATATGTATGATTATACTGCCCTTATTCATTAAAAAGTTAATATGGTCCTAAATTGATGAATTTAAATTTACAGTACATGCAAAAGTTAGTAGATGCAATAGTCCGTCCATTTTGGAAAAAAATGACATGGTAATACCTGGACTTAGGAATGGTCTTCGAAGGAGTAGTAGTAATTAAGGTGTTCTTCTCATCAAATTTGATGTATGCAAGTTTTAAGGTTACGTTTTGACATGCTTTTTTTCAAAGGTGGGCGAAGACTTGTACGATGGGGTTTGATCCACACCCGTTGTGATTGAATTTATACTTTTTTATAAAAGATGCATTAATAAACTTTTAACCTATACAGTAATCAAATGTTAAAATTTAGCCAAAAACATTATA
Organism: Escallonia rubra; assembly: GCA_033065855.1. Taxonomy (NCBI): domain Eukaryota; kingdom Viridiplantae; phylum Streptophyta; class Magnoliopsida; order Escalloniales; family Escalloniaceae; genus Escallonia; species Escallonia rubra. The sequence continues at coordinate 77,979 of JAVXUO010001043.1, forward strand.
ATTGATTACCAAATCAATCGAAATTTTTGATAGATTTCTAATATATAAATGAGTGCAAAAAAAATCTTAATAACACAGTCTTGGTGATTACATAAACATTGCGCTAATGAGATTTAAGCTTGTGAACGATGTGTTTTCAATGTTCTTTTATTATGAAAATGGATGTGTGCTACTATGTCACTAAGTTTATGTAGTTGAGTATATTATTGCACTTGTAAATTTTATATTATTTTGTCAAATCCAGCTTACTAAGTATTGAAATATTAAATTTTTATTTGAAATATTTGTTAATAAGAGGCAAATAAAACATATCAACAATTCCAAGATAAAGGTAACTTGATTGAATGCAATTTGTTTGTCTCTAAAAATTGTGTAACTCGGTTGTTTGCAAGTGTTTGTTTTGTTTGAAAAAAATTGAAGTACGAAAAAAGGTTAAAACTTTTTAATATAAATATGAATTTAATAGGGTATTTGAATGAGAGAAAGTCAAATAATACTTTTAATTTTGTAGAGCTCTCAAAGTTAAAATGGATATTTTTTTTCAAAAAAAAGTGGCTTGATATTATGCTGAAAGTCAAAAGCATCATTAATTTAAAACAAACTCTAACCTTATAAAAAGGGTATTTCAATTCATAACATTTGAAAAGGGTGTTTTCAAGAAGAAGAAAAAAAATGTTTAGCCATTAACCCGTTAGGATATCATATTTATACGTGGGGGATCCACATGCATTCTGATTAAATTCATACTCTTTTGTCACCAAAAGATTCATTAGAATGTTTAACTTCTTTAATGATTAAATGTTCAAATCTAGCCATAAATGTTGTAATTAGCCTCACCCTTTCGAAAGTCAAAATCACCTTTAATTGTTTTAAACCTTTTAAATTTAAAAGGCTCATTTAAGGAAAAATATTTAGCCATTTAATCTCTTACGATCATTTCTATGCATGCAGTTGGGCTAGATCAAAACCGGTTTTAGAGGTCCTTTGAGATTGATTTTCAAAAGCAGATTTTGATTAAATTTTAACCAGTTCTTAAATTGAGCTTTAATTTATTTTAAGCACAACAAATTAAAAGTTATTATAGGTTGGATAAGAAGGAATGCAAGTATGTTTAGTGGGGTAAAGGGAGCGTTTAATGTTTGTTTACTTGTGAGGATGTTTTGGTAATTCTTTAAGATAAACCTGATATTCTAAATATGATTAAATCAAAATTCAAGAAAATGAGGATTTTAGATTTAATTAGTTTCGACCACATTAGAGCAGATTTAATCAGTTTATCTTTTTTGCCAATGCTTCAACCTGATTTAATCTAAATTTAATCAGGTTTGACCATTTTATAATCAATGTCAAACACCCTCTTAACTTACTTCATACTCTTTTCTAACTAAAAGATGTAGGATAATATCACTTATATCCCTCAGTTTAGGGGTAAATTACAGTCAAAGACGTAGGTTTCAAAAATTTGCAATCTTATCCAAAATGTGAAATTTTTGTATCAGATATGCCCACCGTTAGGGTTCCGTGAACCTAACTAACGATTTTTGATAATTTGGAAATACCGTATTTTGAAAATGGCAATACTACCCTCTCTTTCTTCCCATTTCCTCTATCCTCCCTCACAACCACTGGACCACCCAGCATCACCAACCAAAACCACTACACAATCTAGTTACTTTGTCCCAAAAATCCTACCCCAACATGGTTACACACAGATTCACAAACACACTTAAAGCACCACCTGCCCATCATCAACATCCACCAGCACCACCAACCTCCACCACTTTGCCCACAACCAATTCATATACAATTCAACTCCCTTTTTCACACTGTTCATCTACCACTAGATTCTACCACAACAAATTGTGGTGCTACCACCCAGATTATCTCTTGATTAGATCCTCCACCGCCTTGTTGGACGTTGTAAGAGAAGCCTCACCCCTTATTTTGCCATCACCCATAATTTAGGCCCAATTACTAAGGGCACCGTCCACCACCACCACCAATATGGTTTCTACTATTTCTACTGACCCGCGACTCCGGATCTGCTAACGTGAATGTACGCCTCCCAATCCTCATCGCCACTGCCCGATGCACGGGCCAATAAGACCATCGCTCACCGTCATTGCAGTTGCGGCTGAGTTTTTACAGTTCCTGCTAACGTACGCCTCTCCAAAATTGTCGATCACCCACCACGACCCCCAGATGGTAGCGACGCCAGACAAGCCACCGCGGAAGTTTCTGCCACCGTGTGAGACGCAGGAGAAAATGTTGTCCCTGATCGAGGCCTACAACAAGAAATGGTGCAAGCTCTGCCACGGCTACCTCCGCATGATCGACTGGGACGCAGTGGCCGCCAGTGTGGGTATTCGCTGCCCAGGGGCCTTCCCGGCAAAGACCTTCGCGCAATGCCGCCACAAGATGGAGAAGCCCCGGCAGTGCTAATGAATGGGGTTGTGTGGATGCCTAATTGGGGTTTAATGTCAAATTTCGTGGGTGTGGGTGTGTGTCGAGTGAATGTGTGTTCTGTGGTGTGGGGGGCGGGGCGGGGGTGTTGGAAAGTAGGAGAAGGGGAAGAAGAGAGAGAGGTAGAAAAGAAAAACAGAAAGGAGAAAGGTTGATGCTGATGGAAGAAGAGAGACAAAAGGAAGAGAAAGTAGATGGTTTGGTCTTGAGGGGCAATCATGTCATTTAACACAAAATTTTAACACCATTAGTATTCTGCCAGGTCAACGGATATAAGTGATATAAACGCTAACATGTGTCATCGACTGTAATATACCCCTAAACTCAGGGATATAAAGTGATATTATCCCAAATATGTATTAGTAAACTTTTAACCATTCTAGCAATAAAATGTTGAATTTGCCAAAAATGTTTTAATTCAGCCTCATCCTTTTAAAAGTCATAAGCAATTTAAAAGTCAAGTAAGCCCATCCTCCATCGCGCTTGCCTCTTCATTTACATTACAACCTTACGTAGATTATTCTTCATCTGCATTGCAATCTTAGGTAGATTACTAGGTTAACTCCCATTTCAATTTATTGTGCTTTTTTTACATCATTGTATGCCACCATATATATGTTGCTTGAAATTCTAATTTACTTAATATTGAAGCCAACCAATTGTATACTAACAAGGAAATTCATTCCTCAAGTCTTCGAGAAAAATCGATTAAAAGGTACTACGCGCTTTGTTTCTCTTTGCTTCTAATTTCTTTACATTTGTATATTCTTTCCTTCCATCCAACCCTATGTGTGTCATATTCATCTCTCCATGCTCGTGTCAAGAAACTCTAGACTCTGTGTGTTCCACTATGTTAGTTATCTCAACCATGACTTAATAGTATAATTCTCTACTTTATTTGATTGATAAATATTTTGGTGTTAAGCCTTATTCTCATATTTTCTAAGGAACCTAATTAAACTTATCAACTGTTGTAACAAATTCATGAACAATTAGTGTAAGGTGGGTTCAAAAGATGCGTTTTCCATAATTACTCACCAAATTAATCTTCATTGAATATATTTTCCTCATTCTATTATTGGCTACTATTACAGGTTTATCGTCAATATTTAGCCGTCTATTTTCATTCCACTGGACTGTTTGAATTAAATAATAGATTATTTATTTTTTCCTAATATTCAATTACATGCAGATTAAAATATTGTTTTTATTTGGTTTAGCTTTTATCCTTTAGCCTAGACCAACATTTTAGTTTGGCGGCAATTTTATACCTTGAAAATAAGTGACCTGACCAGAATATCCTCTCACTTTATGAAAAAAATTAACAAGGGAATTGCGCTGTAGATTGATGTAAAAAATAATATTTTGATAAATTAGACTATAAATTAGATTGATGTCAATTAATCACTTATATGTGTCTATAAATGAAGCTTTAGAGCTTTTTTGTTTTTTAAGTGGTGACATAAAATGGAAGAGACGAACAAACCGTACAAAATTGTGGCAGTAACTCAAATTGTGACTCACCAAAGTGAGTCGATGACTCACTTTGGTGAGTCACAATTTGAGACGATGACTGAAAGTGTTAAGATTGTGACTCACCAAAGTGACTCACAATCAGAACCCCCTCCCCAAACCCTTCAGTTCTAGGTTTCTATCGATCGCTCTGTTCATCACCACCAGACGCCGGATCAATCCCCCAAACCCCACCCACCGAACAACCCCCGCCCAAACCCCAGCCCACGCTGATCCAGCCCGTCTCCTACGCCGTCAAAGCCAACAAACCCACCCCGCCCCCTCGACAACTCGACCCTCCTCAAAATCCGGAGGCCCGCAATTTCACCCGCGAAGAACTGCGCTTCATGAAAGATCTCCCGTCGGTATCGTACAACACGAAGGTTGCGCCGCTGCCGGAGGACATAGTGGCGGATAATGTAGGAGTGAAGAGCGAAGGTAAGGAGGAGGGATTGGGGGATGACGTGGAATTGGAGAGAGAGAGGAGGCGGATCGAAGCGGATAAGAACCGGGCGATGAGGAGGATGCCCAGGGCGCTAGAGGAGGAGAGCTTGAACGTGCCGTTCCCCACGCTGATTAAGCTGGACAAGAAGGGGGACGAGGTGGTTTACGATCTCAAGGAGGCCATTCGACTCGTCAAGGTCGGTGTGTTCTTTCTCGTTTCTCGGAGTTTCGATGAAGCTTTTTGGGTGTAGTGGGTGTTTGAGATTTGCATTGCTTCGTTTCAGTGTTGTGCTTGGTTTAGAAATTACGTACGAAGATATGTTTTCTTGAAGTTTTACGTTTCTAATAGTGGCAATGAAATGGCAGGTTGATGGGGTGATGGCTACATGATGTTACTAATCTCTTAGTGAGATGTAATTTTAATGATTTGCGAAAGCACTTAATAATGACAAGGATGGGAAATTGATATTGCCCATTTAGTTAAACACCTTAATAAGTCAGTGTGTCTGCGAGGGAAAGGGAGAGAGGGAGGGAGGAAGGGAGATTCCAAACTTCGCCATGCCCCCAGATAACCCTAAGCATGACTTTTGCTTTTTATTCTTGTAGAGACAGTAAATTTTCAAGAAACATTTGTAAAGAGATTGGTCAGCATGAGATATGTAGTGGAAGAACGAGCAGCACTCAATGATGACATATAACATTTTACGCAAGACTTGTTTTGTAGCTTTCCCTACCTGTGAATTGTTCACCTCTAAATTAAGTGATTAACATTTTTTTCTTCTAGGTCTTCTGTCAGACCTTGTCAGGTTTTCCTTTGTTTCCCATTAGATTCCCTTTTGCCATTAAATTAGGGGAACAGAGAGAAGTCGCATACTCATGTTAAGATAGGCAATGTGTAGCTTTAAAAGCCAGTTACTTCTTACCATCTAGTGCTCCCTCGTCTCATTTTCAGTGTTATAAACTAGAAAAGATAATATGTTTGGTGGCGTGTAGTTTTTTTTTCATATATCTTATTTCTGGGAACACGTTATAATCTTTGGCTTCTCTGAGTTGACGTGATTATAGTTTGGTGTACTTAAGATCTTTGTCCTCACAGTATATTTCTTTTACTTTTTGAAACACTTACAAGCATTACGTATTCCATTCTTTCTAGTGATTGCACAGGTTAATGCAAAGCATGAGTTTGAAACCGTTGAAGCACATGTAAGATTGACACCTCAACTACGTCGATCTGATCTGGTATTTCTTCTTTCTTTCCTTGTCTGTTATTGGTCATCTTCGGGGGGTTTATTGTATCACTTGTGTGCCAAGTATCTTTTTGCTTCCCTTATGTTATATTCTGCACAATTAAAGAGAAAAAATTGCGACATCTCAATTAGCAGTTCTATTCTCGACTTCTGTCCATAGTTATTAAAGGCGCAGGCGCACCTAAGGCGCAAAGGGTCCTTGGAGCCTTGCGCCTTTTTCGAAGTGAGGCACAAAATAAAATATAAATAGTAATTAGTGCATTAAACTAATATAATCACTTAAAAAAATTCAGAACATGACAATTAAACAAATTTTCAACACTAGAAAAAGTTTCAAATCCCATAAGAAGTAGTTAATCCTAACTGAATGTGACAACGTCATTCTCATTATCAGTGAGGGCTAAGGCAACAATGATTTTCTCAAAAGGAAATCATACGCTCCCAAGTCTAGTTTAGATTCCTCTTCAATTTCACCTTTTTCATCTACATGGTGAAGTGAAGGAGTATATATACTTAAAAGAAAGTAACAATTGGGGATGAGACGCTAGCATAATGAATAAAAATAAGAGAATCGATTGATTAGGGGTTTTAGGTATTTTTGTGGTTTACATATTAATTTATTATGTTATGAAACAAAGGATAAAAAATAATGAACGGTTGAGATGATGCCACGATGCAAAAATCAAAATTAGGATCTTTGGGCTTTTTTTTTTCCGCCTCAACCACCAGCTTGCGCCTGGGCGCCTAGGCACACAAGGCGCACACCTTTTCGAAGGAGCTGCGCCTAGACCTAGGCGAGGCGCAGGAAGTGCGCCTTTCCCCTAGGCACGCCTAGGCGCCCCTTTGATAACACTGCTTCTGTCACTTGACAAAGTCCTAATAACACGTTAATGTACATGCGCAACCAAACATATTTGTATATGTCTGGTTTGAATGTAAATACGTGCACTTTGGGGAATAGGATTCACGTGGTTTTCAACAAATTTGAACAACTTCCAGTGCGATGGGTTTGTGAATCCTTGTAGTGATGACTTGTTGAACCTTTTCAGTAGGTTGTTCCCATTGTATAGACTGCTGACCTTCTTGAGAAGTTTTATTTGTTAGATAGAAACGGGATTATGCAGTCATATCACCTTTTTGTTTAAGTGCAGAAAGTTGATGGTACTGCGGCTTTACCTCATTCTGGTGGAAAGGTACGTTGTAACTCTCTAAGCCGGTGAATGTACAGCTTTGTCCGTGTATGTCCTGCTTCTCTAATTTGTTTGGATTCTGATACTCCCACTCCAAAATTGAGCTCGCTCACTCCAAAATAGCTTTTCATGGCCCTTTTAGTGCCCACTTCTTCAGACTTAATGTGGGCTAGTCAAAGTTGGTTTAGGAATATTAGTGCCCTTCTTTAGTGATGCAATTATTATTGTCATTTCTCAGGCTAGGGTTGCGGTATTCGCTGAAGGCGCAGCTGCTGATGAGGCCAAAGCTGCCGGAGCTGATGTTGTTGGTGGTCAGGAACTCCTCGAGGAAATACAAAAAAGTAAGTCACCATTGTCTGATGCACATCGTGGCATTTTAGAAATTGTTTTATTGAAATGAAAAGCAGCTGAATGCATTGGATAAACACCCATAATGCTAGGAAGTAACATCTTAAGGAAATGCATTATCCTTAAAAACGTCTATATGTGATACACCTTCAAGCAACATTTCAATTAGGACGGGAGGGAGAGGAGTAGATGCATATTTGTCTTAGCTCCCAAAATTCTTATGGACTCTTGGAAGAGAAATGAGAACTGCATAGAACAGAGGAGTCTGTAGGATAGAGGAGGGATGCTAATACAAAATAATGTCCTGTATATTAATTTTGTTCCATTGGTCAACCAAACAGGAGGGGCAACTGCATTTCTCCAGAACTACTTTTCCAATCCTAAAAGATCAAATTCTGCACATTCCTTGTGTCGTAACTTGGTATTCTTAGTTTCTTTATGAAGGAATACCATGTCAATGGTCCTTTATGCATTTTCTGGTCGTAACAATGGTTATTTTTTATGTTATACGCCTGGATAAATATTCTCCTAATACTTCTGTCACACAATAAAGTTCTGCTTTCCTTGTGTCTTTTCGTGTTGTAGCTTGTTTCAACTTGAACATAGATCTCTTATTTTACTGATAATAATTTTTTAGACTGCATCATTGACTTTGTTTTCCTTCCGTGCAGAAAATGAGAGGGTAAAAGGCAAAAAGGGCAAAATTAAGGTTGATTTCAACATATGTATTGCAACCCCTCAATTTATGTCTGGTAAATGGGAAAAGGTTTGTGACTTTGTATGTCCCGTAGTTATGCCTCTAATCACATCACTAGCAAACTATGGGAGGCTATCTTTTCTTTTTGCAGGTATAAAAAATCCTTAGGCGTATGGCACCCGATGAAAAAGTGAGTTTCGACGTCGTCTTTTTACCATGTGAATGTCTCAAAGATACCTTAAGTTGTTCTGAGGTGTATGTTTTCACATTTTACAGGATGGCACTGTGACCAATGATTTATCAAGGGCTGTAAGAGAGGCAAAAGGAAAAGTTAGCTTTAAGAAAGACAAAACTGCCATTGTGCATATCGGGCTTGGAAAGGTAACTACTTTATTTTAATCAAATTTGCTGTGGTAAATATAATACGGATGCCTGAGGTGCTGTTCCACTTGGGAACTCCATGTTGAACAGGTGACTTTACCAGAAGAGGCTTTGCAAGACAACGTTGGTGCATTTGTGAATGCTCTTTTGCTTGCAAAACCTCGGGGATTAAGGAAGAGTAAGTGGTTGCAGTTCATGTTTCCTCATATGCTTGTCATGGTCTAAGATGGGTGGATATATTACGAATCCGTTTGAAATATGAACATTGCATGTCGGTACTCTAGAATTCACTTAGGATAGGGTGATAATAGATCTTATGTTCATTGTTTTCTGTAGAATATGTTGATAGTTGCCATATTAAGTCATAGTTGTCAGTGTTGTACGTTAGTTTCCTATATGATACAATACAGTACAGACGTAGAAAATATAAAATCTTATCCCATCGTAACTGTATCGCCTTATCTGATACAAGTCCTTTTTTTCACAATAGGTGAGACGATAAGACGGATATGTACATCTTGATAGCGCTTTTTGGTAGTCAAGGAATATTCTATGCTTATTACACTAGAAACAGTTTGTCTTTGTAAGTGGACGATGTAATCATATACTAGATTAGGTTAGCTGTCTAAGATGGTATATTCATGCATATATTTTGTTTTTCACATGATTATATATGAATTTTTATGTTATAAAACGATTGGATCGTGTCTTGCCATATGCGATACGAATAATACATGACAGGCAAAAGTGGTATTTCAAAACACGATAAGCATCTTGATGTGAAAAGATGCTTTGATTGATTACCAACACTTGGATGAAGCATATATGTTCTTCCATTTGATATTATTCAAGGCTAAGGAAGAAATGAACCAACTGTTTAAAATTTGTTTCTGAGTGATGTGTAACCTAAAATTTTGTTGGGCATTACTACCTCAATCGGAAGATGAAACGTATCGGATCAATGCACTCACTTGTTATTGCATAGGTTTATAGGACATTTGAAAATGAGACTATTCTGGTGGGAGGTTAGTAATCAAAAGGATAAGAAATCGAGGAAGACTAGATCTTGAAGTCCTTTTGGAAGTTTGATTATGACCGGACCAAACTCAAATCAGGCATAGAGGTGTGGTCAACAGTAGTGCTTCATTGTTTTATGTTTTGAGCTCCATCTTCCTCACAAACCGAAATAAGAATAATGTGACAACTCACAGCTATGTGGCTTGTTATAATAGCGTTTGGCTGTTATAATGCATTTATAGTTAGGAAAAACTAATTTTGGTTTTATGTTTCGTAAGAATTTATTAGAGGAAAACACCATGTTGGTGCACTTCCCTTGTAAAGAAACATGTTTTTTTTTTCTCCAAGTACATTATTTGGGGAAATTTACATATGCGGGAACTCATACAGATGTTCAAACAAACACAAGTGATTGCAATAATCTTTTCTATTACCTTTTAAATTCCACTTGTCACAGTCAAGGTATGATTATGGCTTTGTGTTCTAGCTGATTAGAAGTCAAGCACTCCTTTACCTGCCCTCTGTATATTTGACTTGCCATCCTTGAAAACCTCCATACAAGGGAATGCCACGAAAAGCGTAGTTCTCCTTTCTTCCATGAAAGGGATCTATGTGCATTAAAAATAGGACACTGATTGAACTTGCTCATCAGTAGATGTGTCAGTATCACAATCCTCCTTTACCATAATTGGATGCTGCTTGTGGTACCATAATAGGATACTGGTGTTGTAGCTTTGGTTTTCTTGCACTTCTTACGGCGACTAGACTGATTTTCATGGCTTAATTAATCAATGCGGTTGGTAACGGGCTCCACGAATTTGTACCCCACATTCATCAGCTTTTATATCCCAACATTGACAAAAAACAAGAATCATATGTTACCACTGTTACAAAGACTGAAGAAATGTGTGAACCCACAAACTTATATACTTATCCTGACCTTAGCTATCAGTAAATGGTAATCTTGTTGTCACTTATTCACATTTTGTGGACAAATAAGGTGTTTATAAGCATAAAAGAGTAGACTTCCCAAACACTTGATTATTCTAAATAATTTATGAGAGATAGCTCCATTGGTTCGTTCTCATTTAGGGGTCAGATGTTTTGCGTTAAGGTTAATTACAAAACTGTTAATTGTATTATACATGTTTTTGCATTTTAGTCCATGTAGTTACAACTTCGACAAAACTATTCTGTGCAATTTCACAAACTATTACAAACCAATAAAAAACTAGCTTCCATCCAAATGTTATACAGTAAATGGTCACGTGCAGCTCACATGCAAAGTTCCAGTGGCAAAAGGGAAAATTAGTAGATTGTATGTCTCTTTGCTTCCTATCATTCTCGCTATGCTAAGTTGTCGCCTCCACGATCAGCCACCACCAACTGCTGCCACACCATTAGCCACGATCATCGTTACACCCAAACTGTTGATCTCGACGGTGTGCCGTTGCTTGACGGCTATCCTGCATCCAGAAATGCTAGGGAGAGTATGTAGAGGGAAAGTATATGTCGGTGAAGGAGGCGCGAGGGGTTGAGCGTCACTGCCGTTAGTGGTGCAAGATCGCGGTGGCGACGAGTTCCCCAATCAACTGCGTCACCAGTACCACTACCAAGCTCAATGAACCAATGGATGAGTCCAAGCTCGACGAACCGCTCCAATCAAATGACACCGTGGCGACAGATGCAGGTTTCAAGCTCGATGAACCGATGTTTTGGTGGGTGGTCAAAGAATGATTGGTGTATAGGTGGCTTTGTGTTGAATTTGATGGAGATGATGCTAAATCATAGCATACAAATTCTGCAAAAAATGGCAGCATGGTGTGCAGAGTGCCTTTTCTTGGGGTGTAACAATGTTGGTTGAGGGAGGTTTTGTTTTTGTTTTTTGTTTTTTTGGGGGGGGGGGTGGGGGTGGGGGTGGTGGTGGTGGTGGTGGTGGTGGTTTGGTAGCGTAAACAGCAGAGGGTGTGCTGGGGTTGTCGTGTTTAGGGTGAAAAGATGTTGTGGGTGTTATGAAGGTGGTGTTTAGGGTGAAAAGGTGGTGGTGAGGGGCGGCAGAGGGTGGTTTGGGGTCCTGGTGTGCGGTTTGTGACAAGAACACGTTGACTACATCCTCTTGGGGGTTCAGAGGGGTTTTGGTGTGGGGGGGGGGGGGGGTCTGGTGGATTATGTTAATTTACTACTTTAGCCTTCAGATTGGTTCCAAAAATGGCACATCTATCACACATGACCATTTAACGGATATTTTGCATGACAATTGAGTTTTGAAGCTGTTTGCAATCGTAATTCATATTACTGGGAAATTTTTTGTCAAACTATAAATACATGGACTAACCTGCAAAAACATGAATAGTACATAGAACAATGTTGTAACTAACCCTTTTCGTTAAAAGTTTGCCCTTGCTTTAGGTGCTTTTCGGTTTTTAGATACTTATTTGTGAAAAAATTGACTAGAAAGTAGATTGGAATTGCGTTGGTCTAATGGAAGCAAAAGATTATATGTAAAACATGAAGAATCCTCCAAAATTTAGTAGTCTAGTTATGCATGTGCACATCCAGAGTCGGATTCAGCAGTGCTGGAACATAGATATGAAATGTAGACAGTACAAATATAAGCATAAATTTGGTCCAAGGCATTTTTGGGTGGATACCTAGGACGGCTAGGACCACATTAAGTCTGCAATTATCCTTGAATTGGTAGAACTCTCGGAATTGTGAGGAACCAAGTGAGAGTAGCAAAATGGATTTTAAAAAGTTTAAGTGGGATCTTTGTAAAAGAAAACAAAATCCCAAGTCTTAGAAACGACAGGGGTTTATGTGGCACTGTAGCTTTAGCCAGTTCAAAATAGTAGACATAGACAAACATGGAACAGAAGACTGTTGACGGGTGAAAGGGATGGAATTGGTACATGGATTCAAAAGAAGGTTGTTGTAGCTTACTTTCAGAAATCAAGCGGGTAGAGGAGAAAGCAACAGAAGCCAGGAAGTACATGGTGGAGAGTTTTTTGTAGCAGAAAAGATCAACGTAAATATAGACTTCCAATACCTATAATTTGCAAATAAGTTGATGAGATTTTGATGAATTGAGAAGTATTAGGTAACGTGAGTGTGGTATGCAGGCGATTATGTGCCGCCTTGGGTATGGACTTTGCCTGCGTATTGTTGCCCAGCTGAGCCTTGGGTTTACGTGAAGGCCAGTCATTGGCGTTAAGGGGGCACCCCTATATATTTGATATTTATTAGAAGTATAGATGTGATTGACATGCGAAATTATATTTGGAAGAAAGCTTAGTTTACCATATTGGATAATGCTCTTATTGATCTCTATAATGAAAGACAATCAAGTGAAATCAGATGACACAGAACCTTGTAGTGGAATTCATTAGGACAGACAGTAGAAACTATATGCGAAGGTAAAACGTCAGAAGAAGCTACTTGGAACTTTAGGTTAGAAACTAACTAAATGGTTGAATGTATTAAAAAAAGTATGAAAGAGGTTCCTGGAGAACAACAGATAGGTATAACTGGAAATATGGATGACTCCACTTTGAGGTGAGTTCTTCTTGGCTGATGCACAATTCATTTCATCTTTGAATGACCGGAGTTCCTTTTTTCTCTTTCAATTTTCTTATTTTTTCCCCTAGGTTAGACTTGAACCTGAGATCTCTGGGTTAGTTCCCAAAGTCTCGGCCAACAAGTTATACACACCCATACAGGTTATTTTAGTGGCATTGCCTAAGTGCGGCAATAGATTCACATGTTGGATGACAATATTTTCTGCTCCATTGTAGTGCAATATAATGTTAGTAGTCATTCAGTGGCGGAGCCAGGATTTCACGCCAGGGGGTGCTAAAAATATATCAAAGGCAGGAAATTTTTTTATAAGTAAAATAACACACAAAAACAAAGTGTACTTTTCGATAATACACAAAATAGCACACAAAAACAAAGATACATATACAGTTAGAGCTCTGCAAATAATGGACATTATAATGTGAAATCTGGATATAATGTAGCATCAGAAGCATACTTAATGGAAATTAATTGAAATGGAAATTAATTGAACCTCAAAGAACCTGAAAAATGGAAATTAATTGAATATGGTCTGGACCCAAAGCAAACATACTTCAGAATTAAAGGGGTGAACCTATAATCAACGCAACAAAGTACTAGTGCCCCTGTACATGTATAAAGCCCATCTCCCCCTACAATCAATTTCTCAAAATACACACATACACACACAATACACCTCTTTGGATTCCCAAAACTCATCAAAATCAGTAGATAGAAGAGAGAGGCGGGGAGATGGCGTATGCATTATGTTCCTTCAGACAATAAATCAAGGAAGCAGTATGTATAGAAACCTGAATTTTTAGCTCTCTTTGCCTGGATGCCCATTCTTCCTCTACTGCTCGTTTATATTCATCAGTCTCCTTGAGCTTTTCTCGATCATCAATTAAAGAGCAATTAATGGCATCGCCATCTTGATCATTCAATGGATCAATTGAAAGTTCTCTTGAAACTGATTTCTCATTCTTTTTAAAATTAGCTTCATGTTCCGACTCCTTTGGAGAATGAGGATTGCAACTAAAGCTCTGTTGAAAGATTTCATCTATGTTTCTGCTTAAATGATCAACCTCAGTTTCAACCCGTTGTTTTCTGCTACTCTCTCACCCCTTTCTTCTTCTTCTCCATCCATCTTTCTATTCTGCTACCCGCCAATTTGTCTCTTTTCTCTGCTGCTAAAAGAGCTCATCAATCCTCATAATCCATGGGGAAAGAGAGAGAGAGATCAGAGAAGGACCAAAAAGAGCATAAGAAGATGTTCATTGGTGTGGTCCGGAACTGTGCCGCAGAGCTCAAACTCCTCTTGACTGCCCTCCTCTTCCTCCTCTCCCTCATCACCGTCTTTCAGTTCATCACTTCGTCCTCCAGATCGTAGATCTAGGCTAGATCTGGCCGGAGTTGGTGAAAATCTTCCGGATTCGACCGCCGTCCGTGAGACCGTGACCGGTGACTGTGAGGTGAGGAGTCGACCACCGTGGCCACGAGACACTGAGACGGTGAGAGGTCGACGGTCGTGGCTCGTGAACTGAGAGAGTGAGAGGAGAAAAGAGAGAGTTGCGAGTGAAAAAAAATAAAAAAATATATATATATATATATATATATATATATGTATGTATATTTTTTTCCCAAAACTGAGGGGGTACATTAGCCCCCCCTCGTACAAGCGTGGCTCCGCCACTAGTCATCAACTGCCACATGGCATAGATGTTTCAAACTAACAGTCTTCTTACCTTCAATGCAGGTTCCAAATATGTGGGATATGTAAAGGCATTCCATATATGCAGCACAGTAAGCTCTTGCCTCTTTCTGTGCTTTATTTGTGTGCTATGTGTTGTTAAGATTCCAAAATGACAATTAAATGAAGCTCTGTAGTAGTCTGTGGTAGCATCTTTATCTTAGAAAACTGTGAGGATCCTGGCTTGAGAACTTTTGAATAGTTGTGGTTGAGATGGATCTGCTCACAATTTAAAATGATGGCACAACATACTGTAGTTGTATTTTTAGAGAGAGCCTAGTTTCGAAGTCTAGTAGCCATCTGAAGTGATGAAACGAGTGGAATACGTAAATCATGGATAAACTTAATAAATCTCTGACCCAAAATTTCGATCAGAGGTTGAGGACCAAGTTATATGATTCTCAATGGTCCAAATGCTGCATAATGCAGTCGATGCTCAATATTTCAAAATTTTAGGTTCAAAGATTTGTGATTTGGGCTTTCAGCTTAACCCCCAAAAAGAATTCAAATACTAAACAGGGGAAGAGTATTTTCCTTTAGAAGCACGGTCCAGGAGAGGTATAACATCTATTGTGTGATGCTAAAAGCATGCAAGCAAACTCTGCCTCTTCTTACCATACACATTGGCACTTTCATTTGCTTCTTGCCGACAACACCATTCCTTACCGAGCAGTTCTAGAATTTTACTAACCCTACCATCCTGACGATTCGGTTGCCTTCAGTCTCTTGAATAGCTTCAGCTGAATCCTTCTCTACAAAACCCATGAATACAAGCACCATGTCATCTTGGAGAAGACCTCCACACCTGCTGCCTCCAGATCACCCCTTGAAGCTTCCTCGGCTTGCAATTTAACCCATCCATTGAAGGTCTACCCTGACGAAGCCTTACAATCTTGTTCATTAAAGAACACCTCTATAACTTATCTTGGACCTATTTTACTTTTTCACTTTCAGATACTATAAATTGCGGAAAGAAACATTACAATTGAAGGAAATAAGGGCACTTCTCTTCTTTTACAATGACTAGGCTTGACCAAAAGTGATTGCTTTCATATCAGCTCATGGCTCAGATAGTGACACAATCTCCTAATGTATATAGTTAAAACTTCAAGTCCAATTAAAGCGGTACCTTACAATAAACAATTTGTATGTCACCTAGACTGCTTTAATTGGTTTAGTTTTTCCGGTATTCTGATATTAGAACCAAAAAAGAAATATTCCGAAGGCGTGAATGATGAAGCATCCATTCAAGCACAATGCGTTCTCTTTGTGCATAGCACTCTTGTGAATTCTTGGAGTAGAGATGGGCCTAGATGGCTCTGCTACCCTTATTCAGACTAACGTCTGCCTATTACTTCGCTACCTACAAACTGTTTTTGGGACATTCGGTAGCGAAAATAAAACCATACGATATATAAGAAAGTGAAACAAGGACGAATTGGACTTTGATTGAGCTTATGTAGGCATGGATTTTGTGCGTAAGGATAATATTAAAGTCGCTGGATCCTCTTGATAGCAAAGCAGGAGGGTGTATTTGAAGAGATAATCCATCTGCTTTCATTGACAGAGCCCCTTTCTAATAGTGAGGGATGGATATATTTACGAAGCTGAGATACACACGGTTTAATGTGTTGTGCTGATGCTTCAAGGGAAGAGGTGGTGTGGTACGGTTACACCGTGGCGGCATTTAAATTTTGCTTCTACTGTAAATGAAAATGACATTAATGTTCAAGCTGCAGCTGAGGCAAGCCACTGGAAGGATATTTGGGCCTTGCCAAAGGGTAACACTGGTCATAGTGACTGGAGAGAAACAATTGGGCTTTTGGGCTTTACCTAAGGATATTTAGACTTCGTTTTTCTGAGCCGAACTTTGTTCTATAGGATCCAGACAATTTTTGGTCTTTTTGGATAGCTTTTGCGGCTGGTATGATGATTTCCTCCGTTCTAGAGGGTTGTGCCCCACTTTTGGCACCTTTTAATATACTTTTACTCGTTAGAGAAGGGGAGGGGGGGATGGGAAAACCACAGGCTGCAGATGACACCTTTGATCCAAGTCCTATCGGTGCTTGCATGGACTTTTGGCACTTGCAGCCTTGTATTCACCCTTTAAATCTTTTGCTCCGCTTATTATTTTTCTACCCTGATGCATGTAGTCCATGGCAATTTGCAGATGGGACCAGGGTATCAAGTTTCCATAGAGTCACTATCAATAGCCGCAGATCGCTACAGCAGAATGCAAGTGAGAGGACATCGTGACAATCAGCCCAGGTCTTCTTTAAGTTAAACATTTGTTTGTATTTCGTTTTCCTGTGTTTATCCCTCAAGGCAATTATTTGATGACGTTTCTCCTTAGTTACTCTCTTAATTAATTTCTTTTCGAATTGGTTATTACATTTATGGGGAAGCCAGTATTTGTTGCAAATGTTTCTTTTCCTGTCATACGATCAGGTAATTATGCATCTTTAAGGCTGTGTTAGATAGGCGAATGGGACAACATGGGCTATGTTGTGAAACTAGCACGATGATGTCTCTGCTGGATAAATTTAACCCGTTGCCCCGAAAACCAAATGCAGTGCAAGTCTTTTGCACCTGGCAATATGAATAGCAAGTCGCAGAGGCTATGCTGTGAGGTCAGTAACATCGGTCCCATGGTACTTCAGTAAATCTGTTCGAATGCCGTTTCTGCAGGAAGAGTTCAGCTTTGTTAAGGTGTAGACTCATTCCGTGAGAATGTTAGCCCTTCCAGTTTCGTAAATTCAACGCTTCGCAAATTTCATGGACAAACGTTAGGTTGGAGTTGGTTTCCTAACTCTAGAACGAGCAGGAAGGGATAAACTTGAGTAGAATACTTGTTAGTACAAATTGATACTCACGGCGGCGAGCATCTTAGCCACAAAATCAGTTGAGAAAACAATTCAGAGCTCAGAATACAAGCCAAACTAATCACTAATCAGTCCTTTCTCACTATGGATTTAGGACAACTGAACAAACTTTACTCCTGTGCTGTAAGAGTCCATACTATTATAAAGGCAAAACAGTTATCACAACCAAAATACCACAACTGGCGCAATCAGAGCTAAGACAAAACGTAAGGCAGCCAAAATGAAGCATCTACGTGCACAGCATCAACATAGTCTTGATGCATCAAAAGGCGAGATTGACTAGCACAAGATGCAAAGCCGGATGCAGGACTCACTCTTTTTAGCAGGCAATGTCTACCAAGTGCAAAATCCATCTACTATGAATCAGAGTGAACAACTGTTAAATAATATGGACGTATATGACAGTTCTGGTCTCTGAAGAAAATTAGAGCACTGAATCAGAAAAATAATATGAAAATATTTATGTCGAGACTTTGATCTAATGACGCATACCGATGATTGTTTTCCAAAAGTCAGTATTGGCATCGACCTTTTTCGGCTCTAAGTTGGAGTGGGCTAGCCATAATATATGAGCTATGTCTAGTTGCATATATATCTATGGATCGTATCCCGTGTTTCAATTACTTGAAATAGGAAGAATGATTGTTTTCCAAAAGTTAGTATTTCGGCTCTAAGTTAAGAGTGGCCTAGCCACAATATTTGAGCTATGTCTAGTTGCATATGCATCATCACTATGGATTTTTTTTTTTAATAATCATGAGAATTGCATTGATAAAGAGTTACAAACGTACACAGTTGCAGCCATTAAGGCTTTACAGACAAACATGACGATTGGCCGTCAAATAACCAAAAGAAAACAAGTGACACCGAGAGAGAGAAAGTTACAACAAAATACATAATAATCGAAGGATGAAAATAGAGAGAGAGAGAGAGAGCTCATTGCAGCAAAACCATGTGTACCCAGTCCTGATAAACGGTGATATGAGCATGACATGCAAAAGCTGCTAGGGATCTCGCCTCTTTAAGTTGCAAAGATATGGCTTTGTCAATACTACAAAAGTGCATATCTGCTATGACAAAACATGCATCATATAATATCGGTGTCACTTGATCAGAAATATCTTCAGTATCTGACATCTGCGAGAGTATAGAAAGAGAATTAGTAAGAATAATGATATGTAGTAAGTTTTGTCTTTTGGCCCATGTAACAACGGTTAGGAGCCCTTTTGCAAGGGCTGATGAATGATCTGAGGCAATAGTTGAAATGGCAGCTGAGCCATACCGTTGGTGAAGATGGTTGGCACAAGAAATCTCAATTCCAGTTTTAAGCGTTTTAGAGTTAAAGCAAACAGCTAAGTACATAAGAATAGGTTCTTTGTTATGGCAGTTACAGGTTGAAACAGAATTTGAAGAGTAAAAGGAAACCTAATGATTGGTTTGGGAAAGGATTTCGCTGGGCTAATTTGACAAAAAGGTTTAGAGAAAGCAGTTTTTATTGTAAGGGAGAGATGTTTAACGTAAAGAATAACAAGGTAAGGGTTAAAAATGGATTGGCGGAAGATGAGGTGATTTCTGTGTATCCATATACCCCAAATCGTAGAAATTATGTCAATAGAGTGGTTTAAATATGAGTTTGTGGGTTTAGGTTTTTGAAGTTAGGCGATGAGCCATTCTTTGAAAGGACAAATAATGGCATCAGACTTTAGCCCAGCAGGGCCACCAAACCAAACAGATCTTTATTTTGGGCATGTAAAAAGAGATGATCTAGAGTTTATGACTCATTGAGACACAGTGGGCAAGAGTCGGTGGTGGTGATATTTAGTCGTCTGAGGTTCGATTGCAGGGGAAACCGATCCCATAAGATTTGCCATAAGAGAAATTTCATTTTCGACGGAACTTTTAATGACCAGACAAACTTCCAGAATTTTTGTCCTGGAACTGGAAGGGTGGCGAGATGGCCAATGGTTCGTAAATTTTCCGTCTTCATTTGGTAGATCATAGGGTAGGCAGTTTTGACTGAGTAAATACCAGAGGGAGCATACTGCCAGAGCTGTTGATCCGCAATGAGATGAGGAGAAAGATGAATAACACAGATGCGATGTGCAATGTCAGGGGCAAACATTTGATATATAAGGTTGATGTTCCAAGCTCCATTTGAGATGAGTTTATTAACTGATCCGGATGAGAATGATGACTCAGTACCATCATAATGTGGCCTGATTGCACAGTTGGGAATCCAATGATCTTTCCAAATAGAAATTTGTGTTCCAGTGCCAACTTGCCATCGGAGACCACATTGAAGGATGTGCCTGCTAGCTACAATACTACGCCAGGCCCAAGAGAAATTTCCTTGGTTGGGGCTAGAGAGGAAACTGGATCTTGTACAATATTTGCCTAATAAAATGCGGGCCATTAATCCTTCTGGCTTGGTCCATATTCTCCAGCTTGTTTTTCCCAAAAGTGCTAAATTAAAAGAGTCAATATCCTTAAACCCGAGGCCTCCCATTAGCTTAGGAGCGCAGAGGGTATGCCAGTTAATCCAGTGGATACCCTTCCTGTTCTCGTTACCTGACCACCAAAATCTACCAAGAATCGAGGTAATTGCTTTACATACATATTTTGGAAGGAGAAATACTTGCATATGGTATGTAAGAAGAGAGGTAAGCACTGAAGTAACAAGGGTGGCCCGACCAGCTTTGTTAAGCAGACAACCTATCCAGCCAGCACATCTGTTTTGTATTTTGGTGATGAGGTCACGAAAGAATAATTTTCGATTGCTAACAATATCAAGCGAGCTGCCGAGATACTTTCCAAAATTACATGCTGTTTGGAGTCCGAGCCAATGTGCAATTAAAGAAAAATCCTCAAAGTTGGCATTATGACTTAGCGAAACAGAAGATTTTGCATGATTGATTTGTTGTCCCGAAGCCGTGCAATAATTATGAAGTATCGAACTCAGATGTTGACAGGATGCTGGGGTAATTTTGGTGAATAACATGGCATTGTCTGCAAAGAAAAGGTGATTTATAGGTGGACTTCGGATACCTGCTTTGATGCCGGGAATTAAACCAGAATCTTGAGCTCTAATCAAGGATGCTGATAGAACCTCTGCACATAGAATGAATAAATACGGCGATAGTGGATCGCCTTGCCGTAGACCACAATTTGGTTGAAATCTTTCTGAGGGTGATTCATTAAGAAGAATCTCATAAGAAACACTTGTGACACATTCCATGATAAGCAAAATGACATGAGGATGGAATCTAAATTTCTGTAAGACTGCTTCCAAGAATTTCCAATTTACTCGATCGAAGGCTTTACTCATGTCCATTTTGATGGCACCCAGAATTTGCTTTTGACCTTTGGATGTTCTGATTTTGTTGGTGAGCTCTTGCGCAATGATAATATTGTCACTAATTTGCCGTCCTCCTACAAAAGCATTTTGAAATTCGGATATAAGGTGAGGGAGGAAAGATTTTATACGATTGGCGATAGTTTTGGCGATGATTTTGTATATGGTATTGCACAGGGAAATAGGTCTAAAGTCACCAGGGGACAACGGCGTTGAGCATTTTGGCAGAAGGATAATGTAAGATTTGTTTGTTTCACGAAGGATATAATCTGATCGGAGGAAGGAGAGAACGACACGGGTGACTGGTTTCTCCAGAAAATCCCAGCATTTTTTATAAACAATGGCGGTATTCCATTAGGTCCAAGAGTTTTGTCAGGTTTTATTTCAAAAAGAGCAGTCTTGACTTCATGGCCAGTGAAAGGTCTATTTAGCCATTCGATTTGATAAGGAATAAGATGGGAGGTAAGGTTCGACACACTATCTAGTGCGGATGAGTTCCACAATGGGTTGAAAGCAGGACAATAGACAGTTTTAAAATGAGTCAGAAGACATCCAACTATGGTATTATGAGAGGAATGAGTAATGCCATTAGCATTGATGAGAGAAGAAATATGACTCTGAAGCTGCCGGATAATAGTTGATGTGTGAAAAAATTTAGTGTTCTGATCCCCCAATTGAAGCCAACGTATTGCTGATTTCTGAGCCCAGAAAGTTTCTTCACAGTCTAATAGCCAATCTAGCTTATTCCTGGTTTGTTGTTCCAAAAGTTGGGCATCTGAATTTGGTAGTTGGCATTGAAAATGTTGAAGTTGATTCCTAGCTTCCTCAATTTGGGCCCCCAGATTACCAAAGCATTGTTTATTCCAAATACGTAAAAGTTTCATCATGTTTTTGCCCCAGGTAGCAACTTGGAACAAAGGCGATCCTTCACAAGCCAAAGACTAGGCTTGCTTGATAATCGATGCACATTGAGGGTGCTTGAGCCACATTATTTCAAACCGATGTGGCCTAAGGAGGAATTCTTGAGACGGATTTGTGTCTAGAAGTAGAGGAGCATGATCGGAAGTTTGAATGCCAAGATTTTTAACTTGAGCATGTGGAAAAAGAGAAAGCCAAAGGCCATTTGCGACGCATCTATCCAAACGTTCATAGGTGCAAAATTGTCCAATATGGTTATTGGTCCACGTGAAAGGGGGCCCACCCAGTGGATATCCATCAGTTGGTTGATGGTAAGGAAATCTTGCAAAAGATTATGGCCAAGAATACAAGCATAATTTGGGCCGGCTTTGTCGGAGAGGGACAAGACCTGATTGAAGTCTCCAATAAGCATTAAAGGCTTAGAGATTGTAGAGATAATGTTCGAGAGACGTGTCCAAGTGAGCTTCCTTTTAGATAAATTGGGATGGCCATAAAGAAAACCAGAGATCCAGGAAGAGCCTTGCTTGTTGAAAAATTCTATAAGAATGAGATTTTTGCTTTGATACATAATAGACCCATTAACCTCTTCAGTCCAACCAACCCAAAGGCCGCCTTTTAAGCCCAGAATACCGGATGGCTCAACTCTGGCAGTGGAGGTGAACCCTAATTTCAGGAATTTTTTTGATACCAAGGAGAGTTGCTGTTTAGTTTCAAGAAGGAAAATGCATTGAGGTTTATGGACACAGGTCAATTTGAGAGCTGCTCGAACTGTACGGGCTTGACCCAGACCACGACAGTTCCAACAGAGATGTTTCATTGAAGGTGAAGGGGTTGCGAGGGGGCAACACCTGAAACCCTAAGGATCGCACGAACGGGATTGGTAGAAGAAGTCAGGACAAAAGGATTATCTCTGACTCCAAGACTTCTTTTAAGCGAGAGCTTGTTGTCAAGGATACGAGGAGGGAGGAAAAGATCTAAAACTTCACTATCTAACAACTTAGACGAGAGCTTTAGCTTTGGATAGGAAGAGCAAAGTTTTTATTTTTTCAGAAGAGATGAGTAATTAGGAACTGAACATCGGATGGGAGTTTCTGCACAGGTAAGGGAAAACTCTGCTCTCTTTTTCGGTAATTTGTGCACCTAGGGTTATCATCGACATTGTGAGAAATATAACCAAAATTTCTTTTGTTCCTCAACATGAATATAGAAAAAGACTTGAGTAGACAAAAAGTAAGCATGCTTGTGCAGAAAAATAGAGCATAACATGCATTAGAGTTGTAAGGAGGGTCACCTGGCGGATTTGGAAGATTCGCCAAGATAAGTGGTTTGAGCTTTTTCCTTCCAGCATCCTCCTGGTGACTCTTTTTTTGCCTGTTCCAGTTGGTTGCTCATCTATAGGTTTTGTTTCATTGCTGGAGATATCAAAGTCAGGGGCCTTGAAAATGATTCCACTGGTTGCCTGAGTGCGTGGCAGTAGAGAAAATTCAAGTGGATGTCCTTCCAATCGATCAGTACCATCACTGGAGACTTCGAAGTCCGATGCCCTGAAGATGTTCTTTGGAGCTTGAGAGTGAGATGGTACAGAGGAGTTCCCAGGTAATGTGATTGAAGTGGTTCATCAAGTTTAGAAAATTTTAAAACCAAATCATTATGGCTTTTTAGTAATAGAGGTGTTATTTGGAATTGAGAATTCGGGTGGCTTGATGATGGTTTATTTAGGTTGAGCGGTGAGAAAGGCGATGGAGGATTGAGGCTGGGAGAGCTTGGCTGGAGTGTATTGCATGTTATGACTGGGAGAGGGGGCTCAGTGGAGGGGTTTATAGGAAGAGAAATGAGGTTTGGGCTTCGGGTGGCCGTGAGAGGGGATTGTGGAGGGTTGGTGAATTGGGCTGACGAGAGGGAACTTGGGAGGTTACTAGGTTTGGGCTAAGTAAGGGATGTTGAGCTAGGCCAGGAAGGAGTGAATATGTGTTTGTTTATGGGGTGGGCAAGAAGAGATAGGCCGAAGTCAGAAAAGCCCAGAGTAAATTTTTTAGGTTGATGTTGGGCCGAGATACATACAAGTTTGTGACAAGTGGGCCAAGAGGGCCTAGAGAGAGACCATTTGCCGAGGGGTCCAGTTCGTTTGAAGAGCAAAATAGGGCAGTCCTGTTGGACGGTGAGCCCACCTCGTGAGAGATCACAGATTGGTTTGAGAGAGATTTTCAGCAAGTGGGAGATCTTCAGATTTGGAAAGATTTGAGGTAAGATTTTCTTCCACTTGCAGCATACAAATCATGGGAATGTCAGACAGGGGAAGATTTGTAGAATCATGAACATAAGAGGTTGTCTGCGCATGGGACCAGGCTGCGAATGTGGCTAGCTGTGGAACACAAACATCTGCGGTTGCCGATGAAGTGACGATCTTTGTTTTCGACGAGTATACTTCAATTTTTCGGTGAGTTTCATCTTCTTCCTCTTGAGAGAGTGCAATTTCATCCTGAGTGGTTGCACTAGAGAAGGAGTTTGTGTTTGCATAAGGGAGCAACTCATCTTCTGCTAAGATATCATTTGGCAATTGATCATGATGTGCGAAAAGAGGCGATGGGAGGTTACTAAGAAGCTATTCATTTTCGGCAGGAAAGAAGGGGGCAGCAGCTTGCACCTCCTTGTAGTGATTAATTATGAGGGCCTCCATATCAGGAGGAAGATGATTTATCTCATGAGGAGGCCAAATATCCATATCGTCATCCTGAACCAGGGGGGAATGGTAGGATCAGCTGCTTCCATAATAGGGGAGGAGGGAGCGGTTGTGAAATGGTCATCTTCGCTTGATTCAGATGGAGGGCCTGGAGAAAAGGCATCATACATGTGGCCAAGCACTAACCCAGTGCCATTGTGGGAAATAAGAACACGAGAGGTTCGATTCCAATCTGAATTGGGAAAAGCACAGAGGGTTTTGGAGAACATCGAGTAGCCATCAAGGATGAGGGTTTCATATAGGTCAGGGCCAGGGATGTGGGCAGTGCGCCGGTTCAAAGATTCAATAACCTCAAGAATGGAGGAAGTGCAGTGGGTGTTTTTGTGGCCAATCTTTCCACATCGGAAACAAGCCATGAAAATGCGTTCATAAGTGCACCGAAGTATCTGCACCCCCATGTTATCTAAGAGACCAAGAAAAATGGCAGGAAGTAAGGGGCATCAAGAAGCACCCGAATTTTAATGCGGAAGTAGTCACCATTTTTTGTCCGACGATCAGACCAATCAATCTCCAAAATAATGCCCGTTACAAGTCTGATCATTTCTGCCAGGGAGTAATGGTAGCAATCACTTGGAATGTTGCTCACCTGCATCCCGAGGTCCACCGTTTTGAACTTGACAGTGCTATATACTACATGCGGGAACCATTCATGCAGAACTAGGGGTGCACCAAAAAAGTTCCATGGGCCATTTGTAAGCATCATTTTTGCATCAGAGATCACAAAGAATGTGAAAAGGAAGAGGTTGGGGACTTTGGTTACTTGTACGGGACCTTGGAGCGCCCATCAAACATCCACTCTGTTTTGGATTTGAGACTCTGAGAAGGAGCGTGAATCTTGAAACTTTCCGAGTAAGACATACTATTTACCTATTCTAGCATTTCTAACTTGATGTTCGTGGAGGGGAAGCAGGAAAGTTCTTAGGTCCACATTGTTGTCTTCATGCACATTACCATCCCTAAAGTAAGGATCTTCCATGATGATTGGATGAGAGTAAAACTGAGGTGGAAAGGGGTGGGGTTGTATACAGCAATAGGGAAGATAACTTAAAAAGGGGGTTGATGGCAGTAACGCATGAGAACAGAAAGAATGTTTGGCAGTTGGGAACCTATGTAATCAGAGCATAAAAGTGGGGAAAGGGACAAGGATTTATATATGAGTGGTTAGGTATTCAGGTGATGATAGCAAGCATTTGAAGAAAGGCAAATGGGTATGAGGGTAAACGAGCGAGAAGTGCATATGGGTTTGGAGGGAGAGAGGAGAGAGTTTTCATCACGCAGATGACGTGAGTTCCCTTGTTCATCACATCACTATGGATTGTATCACGTGTTTCAATTATTTGAAAGAGGAAGAAATGTAATCAGTAAGGTGGAAGGTTATTACTAGTCGAATAAAAATTGGTGTTTTATTCCAAGGGGCGCTGACCCTAATTTCTCTGCGCCCCAAAAACCCTTTTTTCTCCCACTGGAAACCTAATGTCTCTGCCACCACCGCCAATTTCCACTGGTGGATGGTGGATGGTAGCGTGGTGATTCTTTTCTTTGCTTTCTAGGGTTCCTTTTCCTCATTTTCCCCTTGACAGACTTCCTTGATTGGCTTGTTGGTTCTTTCTGGATTCGATCCTGAGTTAGTGGTATGCATGGAGGTTCATCTGCAATCCGCCTGTCCCAAGTGTCTCAGGGTGGTTTGCAAGGTGGTTAAGTGGTTTGTGTGTGGTTGGTGGCATGGCAACACCAATTATTGGTGGGTTTGGTGATAGAGGTCTTTCTTCATGGTGGTATTACAGGGTGTGGTGGGCCCCAACACCAACGTTTGAGGGCTGTTTGGTGCATGGTGAGGTTGTGAAGAGAGGGTGTATTTTTTAGGTTAGGGTTTTGTCATCCCCTTTCCCTAAGTCGATACCCTTTCCATTTCTAGTTTGTGGTGAGTGATTGGTATGGTTGCTATGTGAGGGTGTAGTTTCTAGATAGGGTTTTGTCTTCCCCCTTCTCTTAGCTTGGTGGCCATGCTAGTTGTTTGAGTTTTTTTGGGTGGTTTGATGACTTGGTGGTTATGGCCTCAGTTTGTTTGGTTTTTGGGTGAGTATTCATTATCTCGTGTTATGGCGTGGTTGGCTAGAGTAGCCTCAGTTTGTTGGTGTTGGGTGAATCGTCATATGGTGGTGGTGCATCGGTGAGTGGATATGTCAGTGTTGTAGGTAGGTGGCACTTGTTTGGGCGGATCTGATAGGTTTGACAGTCGTGCTTGTGGCTACGTGCTTCATGTTATGTAGCTTAGACGATTGTGTTGATCAAACTTTTTGAGGGTTTCTATCGGGTCAATAAAAAAGTCCAGGGTTTTAGTTTTGTCCATTTATGCATGGTTTATGTGTTGATTTGAACTTTGGTCCTGTTTTCTTAATCCCTATAAACCTGAGTTGTTACTTTGCTGCAATGTAATCCTTGCGCTTAGGGACGCTGGTCTTTCGTTTATGATCTTATGGTATATATTTTCATTGATTAAAAAAAATGTTATGCTTTTCTCCTTAGATAAGGATTAGTTGAGGAACACCAGTTTTCATGCATTGCATTGCTCAATTTTTTTTAAAACTACCAATGGCAATGAAAAGTTGTTGGTGTGGCTCCTGCTTGGTCACCATTTTCTTTGCTTATGTTTTGAAAAATATGACAATTATGTTATCTTATAAAACTTAAAAGCAGATGCTAACTTGTTTAGATATCATTCTTGAAATCATATGATTTCCCCACATATATATGCCAGATAGGGTGAAGTGAATTTCAATGATATAAAAATACGATAAAACGTCGTATGAATTTGATATTTTAAAAGAATATAATTTGAGAAATGGTAACCGATGAGGATAAAACGTGCTACCAATTAGCACATACCATATTTACTCCGTAATAGTCATCTTGGACTAAGGCTATTGTAGTCCTTTATTACGTCCTACAGATTATTGAGGACTTGGACTCTATTGTTATTGGAGATGGGCCGGGCAGTAAACTCTTATATGGCAATTACCATTGAGGTAGTCCTATCCCATCATAATTGTGTTACTCCATCCTTCTTCCATGTATAAAAGCCTCTACGAGATCTAAGTAAGGCTAAGCTCTCAAACCCTAAACACTACACCTTTCTGTCCTTCGGCTTCATCCTCCGTAAAAACTGACTTAGTCATCGGAGACCCTCTGTCAGCACTACTTCAGCGTGGTAACCGTTGTCTTTCTTGTGCTATGCAGATCCATCCAATCCGAACTTCTCCACTACCCAACGACATGGTTCGTCTTGGCTGCACATCTGAAATTGTACCTGCAGTCGCGCACAGACAAATCTAGAACCAGACATAGGCCTAGTCGCTACCATTCGGGCTCTTCAACACAGATTCGAGCAGTTCCAAGCCTTTGTTTAATAGCCCTCAATGATCAGACAGGCCACGCCGCCAACCTCATCACCAGTCAGTCCATTAATAATTGGTATTTCGTAGCAGCTGCTGCAGTCGAACATTCTGTGCCATCACCACAACTGAGGGGGTGGGGGGGGGGGGGGGCAATCCTTCATTTGAACACCTTGTCCAAGGACGCGATCATGGATGTAACTACGTCACCATCACTAAAGATAAGCTAAAGCATCCCTGACATCATTGCTCTACGGACTATTATTCGGATGCGTATTCGTCTAACATGTACCGCACAGTTGGGCGATGATTCGAACGAACACATTTGTCCTCTCCGATCATCAATGGTTGTTTAATCGTCGAAGACATCAAACTCTTCCCCCGTGCCTTCAGGATTCAGGAGTTATGACGGCACCGACGGTCTAAAAGAACACTTGGATCGCTTCACCTCTTGCATAAACCTTCATCTGGTCCCCTATGTGCCGTGCCTTCACAGTGACCCTAAAAGGCTTTGCTCATGTCTGGTTCCAGCATATTCCCCTAAAGTCCATCTCTTGATGGGCATAGCACGTCGAATACTTCAGAGCTAACTTTTTTACCAGCTAGATCTACCGGAAGAAATCTTGAGCGCTCTTCTGAATTATACAAGGCCCTAACGAGACCTTGAAGTCTTATTATCCATGCTTCAACACCGAGAAGCTCTTCATAGATAATCTCAATCTCAGGCTTACTTTTGTCGCCATGACAAAGGGTAGTCCATCTGAGACACCCCTCAGGTTCTTGCACAACAAGCAACCTCCAATACATGACGGACCACATTGACCACATAGAGAAATATCTCCCCACAGAAGAAGACGACAACCTTACACATGAGGAGATATATACCGGGCAGAAACATCAAGACCTTCACGACTGTAAATATCTCTCGATGACGACAAGCAGCAACAAAGAGACAAACCCAGAGGTTCTAGATCCCTCGACAAGTGGACTCCTTCGAATGCCTTACACGAGCATGTTCTCAACCACATCAAGGGTCAATATATCCTCTGATGGCTAGGACCGATACACTCCCATCTAGACATGCGTGATCGAAAACTTTATTGCCATTTCCACAAGGACCACGTCCACCTTATGGAGGATTGCAAAGCGCTCAAGGAAGAGATCAAGGGACTAATTACTCGTTGCTACCTCAAAGAATTTTGTCCTTAGTCATGGGAAGGGCAACAGAGGTAACCGCCACTTGTGGAACATCTTGAAGTTAGAAGCTAGGCATGATGCACCCAAGGATGCCTCAGTAATCAAAGCAATTTTTGGTGGACTCGTTTAGGAAGACCCTTCAAAATATGCCAAAGCGTACGACGTTAGGTGAACCTTACTCAAGGCCCTCTTAAGCATCCCAAGTATTCTCTCTTTTGATGACTTTGATTTAGAGGGAGTATAACTCACCCATGACGATGCTATACATGTCACACTTAGAATAGTCACTTTCGACATCAAAAGATTACTTATAGACAACGGTAGCTTTGCAGATATATTGTTTTCGTGGCCTTCTAATAGATGAACCTTCCTCGAGAAAGGTTAAGTTTGACGTAATTGCCACTATTTGGGTGCACTGGTAAGCCTGTGAGCATTGAAGGCTCATTTTCCCTCTCTGTGGTGGCCATATCAGCCTCATGCTAATCGGTCCAAACTATTGATTTTCTTGGTTGTCAAATCCCTTCAACCAAAAGTGCAATATTAGGACGACCAAGCCTCAACAAGCTACAACCCGTTGTTCCACCTACCACCTGAAGATGAAGTTCCTAACAGAAGATAGAGTCAGAGAAGTAAAGGGCAACCAGACTATTGTCTGACAATGTTATATCTCTGCTTGTAAAAGAAAAGAAGTTATATCCATCGAGGATTAGTAGGACAAAAATGCATTGAAAAGTGGTGAACCAGCCGAGTCCCTTGACTTCATCCCCCCTTCGCAGGCATGAGACGACTAGGTTGTCCGCATTGGCTCCACACAACTAGGACATTTAGCAAAGGCTCATCCCCTTTTTACAGAGCAATCGTACGTGATGTCTTCATATGGATTGAAACAGGCATGCCCAGCATCGACCCCAACATTATCACACATAGCCTTAGGGTTGATCTCTCTCACAAGCCAGTTAAGGAAAAAAAGCACTCGTTTTTTCCCCGGAACCAGATGATAATCAAAGAAGAGGAGAGCAAGCTCTTTGTGGCCAACTTCATAAAGGTAGTTGAACATGCATAATTGGTTTCCAACAAAGTCGTGATTCTAAATTGAATTGCATAGAGTACACCGGCCTTAACAAAGCATTCCCAGATAACTATCCTCTCCCGTGTAGACATCTTGCTTGACGCCGCTTCAGTCACGAGTTGTTAACCTTTATGGATGCCTTCGCCGGCTACAACCAAATCTAGTTACACGAAGACGATGTCCCTAAAATGGTTTTTATCACAGACCAAGGGCTGTACTGCTATAAATTCATGTCATTCGGATTGAAGAATGCGATGCTACCTATTAGAGTCCGATTGACAAGTTATCCAACCTCTCATAGTGAGAACATAGAGATATAAGATTGAAAGCCCCAGACCACATGTAAGAACTTTGCTAGTGCTTTGGCATGCTCCGTACTTACTAGATGAAGCTCAATCCAACTAAGTGCGCTTTTGGCGATTAATTCAAAAAATTCCTGGGATTACTTGTCTTTATGTACGGAATTGAAAGCAATCCAGAGAGGATTGTCCATTTAGAATATGGCTCAGCATCGCAACATCTGCAACATATAATTGCTGATAGGATGCACAACGAGTCTTAGCCGCTTCCTCCAAATTCACTGGGCACTGCATTCCTTTCTTCAAAGTGCTAAAGACTTTGAAGAACTTTGAATGGACACCAGAATGCCAAATCTCTTTCGAGCAGCTTAAAGACCACATAGTCAAGCCTCCATTATTGTCAAAATCGCAGCCTGGAGAGGAACGTTTTCACTATCTCGCTGTTGGTGAGCAAGTCGTTAATGCCATGCTCATCCACGAATAACATAACTTTGAAAAGCCCATCTACTACGCTAGAGAAGTGTTGCATGTAGCATATTTATGCTTCCCGGCTACTAAGATGTTTGCTTTTGCTTTCCACTATGGCCCAATTTTTAGCCGCACGCCATTGTCGTCCTCATAGACTAACATCTTAAACGGATCCTCCATAAATCAAACACTTTTGGTCGTCTAGTCGCATGGTCTATCGAACTAAATGAGTTATACACTATCGGCCTCGAGCAACCATCAAGGCCAAGCCCCAGCCAATTTTGTCGTTGAGTGTACATTATGCAATGATTAACTGGTCAAGCTATCGGAGGAGACCTAAGAACAAAATGTTACACAGTAGACACTCCACATGGACAGCTCCTCCAACGCAGGCGAAAGTGGAGGTGGCCTCTATTTTATAGGGATGGAAAATGTGGTGATTATGCACTTTGGTTTAGCTTTAAAGCCTCAAATAAGGGGGGTGAATACGAATCCTTCATTCCCGGAATGCACCTTGCTAAGACTACGTAAGCTGAGTCATTGGCAACTTTCAGCGGCTCCCTGCTGGTGGTAAAGAAAATACAATGAAAGTATGAAGTATGTGATCCCAAAGTGGCGACCTACTTAAGCAGGGCCCAAAGAGTCATTGACACGTTCAAAGAATTCAAGATCCAGTAGATCCGCTGATTAGACAATTAGTCTCGCTTGATCTTTTGACTTTTAGTAGTGAACTATTTTTTGGAGTTGTTACCTAAACCAAGTATAGAAGAGTCCATCATCATGGACATCACTGCCTAACCTGGTTCTATTGATCCAATACATGCCTAGTTAGAGCATGGCACCCTGCCACAAGATAAGTCGGATGCACGAAGTTTCCAGTGACGAGCTTCGCACAGTTCTATTCTCGTGGTATTCTATACAAGCGTTCTTTTACACTTACATATTTATGTTACCTAAATCCTAAAGCGGCTGACTGTGTATTGTGTGTAGTCCAAGAAGGCATCTGTGGTCAACACTTGGGATGGTGAGCACTAGCCTACAGATTTTTATGGAAAGGCTATTGTCGGCTTAAATGCATCAGGATACTGTGATAATATGTCTTGGATAAAAAACCTGGAATGTGTGGGTGTCCCACATCGGTTATTCAGAGAAGGTTACAACTTGACCCTAAGTATATAAGTCTTGTCCCACATTGGTTATTTAGAAAAATTCACTACTTATCTCTAAGTATATATGTGTTGTCATGTATTGTGTTTTAAATACAAGAGAAAAGAGAGGAAGAGTCCTTCTTTGAGTAGGTCAAAGAGAGAAGAGTCCTTCTTTGAGCAGGATAAGAGAGAAGAGCTATTCTATGAGAGGGTTTGTAGAAAGAGACAAATGTCTGTAATCTCCAGTGACAAACATAGTAAAATCGCTGCTACCACCGTAGAGTAGGCTATTGCCGAACCACGTAAATCTTGTGTGCCTTTATTTTATGTTATTGTTTTTCGATTCTTTTCTTTAATGCTTGGTGCGGAATCTAGTGTATCCTTTAACAGATACCATATTTAGTTCCCGAAGCATTGTGATAAGTGCCAACTTTTGCGCATATACCACATTAAGTAGTAGCTCCAATTACTCCTATAGGAAATCATGTCCCCCTCGTTATGTGGGGAATGGACTTATGAGGGCCCTTTCTTATTGCTACGAGACAGCTACGCTTCGTCATAGTAGTAATCGTCTACTTCGCAAAGTGGCTTGAAGTCGAGGCCCTAGCCACCATCACATAGTAGAGTGCAAAGACTTCTTTTCCCAAGCAGTTATCAGCCACTTTGACGGCCCTCGAATCTTGGTGACAGATAGCGGGAAACAAGTGGAGAACCCAATTTTTTGGCAGTTCTACTCAAAGCTCAAAATTGATCCTCATACACGTAGCTACTCACCCACAATCTAATGGATAGGCCATAATCGCTAACCTCACTCTATTTTAGTGATAAAAAAGTTGAATTCGGCCAAAGGTTTATGGGTCGATGAGCTCCCCAAAATCTTGTGGGCTTACTGCACTACAATGAGCATTACCACCCTTCGATTCCCATTTTGGCTTTGTCTCATTGTCTATCTCGTACTTGCCTTTGGCACAAAAGTCATCATCCCACTCAAGTTGGGCATTGGACCCCAAATAATGACGATCCACTCCAATTGTGACCTCTTTGAAGAAATTCACGAATACGCTCAACTCTGCATGGTAGTCTGTTAACCCTATGGTTATATAGCCTGGGCTTACATCTTCTTTTGATGATTAAGTGGATTCTCAGTACATTTACACAAATACACTCATGAAGACACATTTAAGAAGTTGGATATGTTAATTAAAGTCAAAGGAGCTTAAAGCTATGGTGGATATGCTATATAAGCTTCATCAAGTCCAATGTCAAAGAGCAACAAAGAATGCATAGGCTCGATTACTTTCAATTATGATTGATCTTTACTACTATCTAACTAGTCTTGGTTTGATGCTTGAATTGATAACTATGACCTAAAATGAACTTAAGACACTTTGTGCATTGGATGTGAGTTCATAACCTTTCAAACAAGTGTATTTCTTAAAAAGGAGCGCACTTTAGAGCTTACTCAGATTTTATAAAAAATGTTTTTGCAGCTAATCTTTCATATTGTGACAAACATATTCATTAGTTTTCAAACGCAAAAAATGACACCTCAATCAGATTTTTTCTAGAGAAAGTTATGACCAAAATAAGAAGGGGTTTCCAGCCGATAGGCAGTAGTGTAATACAGTTGGCTGCATTCTAATCCAGTTGACTGCAATGGTGGAAATTCTATTCCAATAGCTATTCTCAAGCAGTAAGGTCCAACGACTATTTTAAAGGAACCCACTCGACTACATTGAGAATACTTGCACATTTAATGCCTATGACAGCCATATTTCATATCCTTTTATATAAATGATTTGGGGCTTCAATATACACAATGGAAACAACATTCTATGCCTCAATACATCAGAGAAACATTAGACCTCATAAATTAAACTTTTCTCTCATGATTTTACATCATTAAATAGAGCATTTTTGTAAGCAATTCTTTGATTGAGGGTGAGAAACTCAAGTCATCAATTCTCTTATATCTCTATTGCACTAGAGCTTCATGTATACTCATTTCCTTTCAAGAGAGTTTCTTCGTACACCATTAATCTTGTAAAAGGATTGTGATCAAGGCTTGAAATTTTCAAGTCTTGAGTGAGCTTTGTGGATTCAAGGCTTGTGCATAATGTGGGAATATAACCAAGTGTTTTAAGGGTTTTGATCTTGACCCGGAAGAAGATTGTTGCTAGTGGATTCTAGTGTTCTTGCAATGGACTTCCTTGAAGATGTGGATGTAGGCTTCAGGGTAATTCAAGCCAAACCATTTATATCTCCTTGTCAAGTATCTCTAACTCAATCTCTTTATGTATTACTCTATAATTGCTTGAGATTGTGTAGTTTAGCATCTTCATTGAAATATTGCTCGATTTGATTAAGATTCATGATTGTGGTTAGTTTAAAATTTTCCATTAATATTCACCTCCTCACCCCCTCTTGAATTATTTTATTGGTTTCATAGCCTATCAACAACGTGTTACACATTATCTCAAAACAAAGATCCGCCTTTGTTAGTTCAGCATTAGCGAGCTCGTTCTCCAAAAGGCAGAAGCGTCAATAGCGAAAGAGGCTGTTGGCGTGCTCACCCTTAACTGGAAAGGATAATACAAAGTGGTCAAGTTTAGCCGACTAGTGTTTACTACTTTTAAAAAAATATGAATTGCTCCTTAGTTCCTTGGACTTGGCATGCGACCAAGCAATATGCAGATCTAGGTAAGACGATTGGACATCTTCTTGAAAACTTAAAAGGCGCGAAAAAAAGAGATGATGTATTAAAAAAAAGAGCGAAAAAAATGACATAAAGTTTGTGTGTGTGTGTGTAGGGGGGGGGGGGAGCAAGCAAAGAGGAAAAAGCAAGCTACAAACAAATTATTGGGAGCTGCAAATAACGACAAGGAAAACTAGGATCCCTCACCTCAAGAGGTACATAACGAGAGACGTCAATTATTTACAATTTGAATTTTTAAGCTATTCCATTTTGCGTTCAGTCACATGTTATTGAAGAGTGCGGGGATACCTCAAGCTTTCTCAAAGAGTAATTCTGATCCTAGCCAGGTTAAAAGAGATTTTTACCCCACTAGTTTTATCGAGCTTTTAAATGCAAGCCTCCTCTGCGTTTGTTAAGTAATATTGATATAGTTGAATAGTAACAAACATTTTGATAATTACATTTATGGTGTTCTTGGGATAACAATTTTGTGCGATATTCTTCACAAGCTTTTACGCTCCAATTTGGCGGTGAAAGAGTGCTCGAAGAATTGAATATCCAGACAAATCAAAACCCAACATCATGAAGAAGCAAAATTTTCTCTTAAAGTTTGTCAAGCAATGGTGTTTTCATTTTTTTGTTTTTCCATTCCAGTTATTTCAGTAAATTAATTGGGATATTTGAATTGGATCATTCTCTAGTACTTTCTATATCTTCTCTTTTAGGGTATGTGTACCAACTTTGTTGTTATCGAACTTTCTCATTGTCATATCCAGTTTTTGCCTCGTTTTCGTGTCATTGCTTGTTGCTTTCCTGTTGATGCTTATTGTTTCATCTGGTGGAAGTATTACATAATACTGGTTTGAAGTCTAGAACATCCCGACATAGAGTCTAACATTGATATTACGTAAAAAAATGCCAAAAAAAAGTCAAAACTTTTAGAGGTAAAATATATAATATGTAGCAAATTAGACAAGATTAAATAAAAAAGACAAAGAAACTTACACAAGGTTAACCCCCTAACTAATATGAACAAATTACATGCATTACATATTCCAAGTCCATAAGTACTCTTTCAACTTGGCCTTAGTGAAGTACTACATATCAATTCTAGTGTGCAAGCACAAGTATTATCTTTGATTACGCTAAGCAAGCATGGAAATAATCAAGTTCAAGCTCTCTTATTTCCTCAATAACATTTCGGAGCAAAGGACTGTAGCTGCATAGTACTCCTTGTTTTAGATGTTCGTGATCTCGGTGCATGCACACAAAGAAGGACAACCGTTGGGTTTCTTGCGTCAAACATCTGTAAGGAAAAACCCTGACTTCCATTACTTATGCTTCTAATTAAAAATTAACTATTTAAGTTTATTGGTAAGGATTTATTACTCTACATGATAGAGTAAATAGAGTAAATTTCATAATGAAAAGACATTTAGTTTGCCGACATTGCTCGAAAGACCGGCTATATCATAATCCAATAATTTACACATTTCATATGAAGAAAATTACTAGCTTTATCCTAAAAGGTGAGAATCCAAAATTTTTACACACTAGTAAGAGTATATTAGGAGTAACAGGGTACCGACCACACAAAATAATACAAAACATCTTATGTTAATATCAAACATATACTCCCAAATCCAACATACATGCGTGTGTGCACACACACAAATTAGTCCCAGATCACTTGTAACACTCGAGTACAAGCTACTTTAGAAACTATTACAGTGTGTCATGTGTGAAGCACTAAAAAATAAATTACATATACTACATAGCGCACTATACTATTGCTTCTAGTCGTGGGTGTCTAGGGAAATTCCCAGATCATTCCTGAATAGATTATCCAGTCAAAACTATAGGAATATACTTATACTTCTGATTTCATGAAGTCACTAACCTCAATGTTAAGGAGTTCACAATGATTGGTAGTCTTGTAGTAAAATCTATGTGGACTTCAAACCAAGAGCACCATGGTTGATTCGTAAATTGTTTCTAGTCATTTGAAAAGAGGTATTCCCATCTATATGTTGCTAAGTGAGCTATTGGCACCATTAATAGAGAGCTAAAGCTTAGATATATCTGTTTTTGGTCCGCTGAGAAAACCAAACTTATATTCTAATAAGCCTAAAATAACTTAATCATGAATTTAGTTGCAAAAATTTCATGCAATATTCTACTTGAGCATCTTTGAAATATCATAAGCGTGGTTTATATAACCAACTCAATTTCACCATTAGTGAAAATAAGTAAGATTGATTCCGAAAGAAAAGATTTGGACTGTACATAAGTAACTAAATAATCGACGAAGTAGTAGTCTCTAACTTGCTAAGATGAATACCACAAGAAACTTATTTAATAAAGCATCTGGTTAATGGTAGGACAGTTGACTTGAATCATAAGAAACAAAATTGTTCAGCTTCTAGAGGATTAAGCATGAAAAAAGAGGGAAAAGCTTTTACTTGACATAGCAGGCAATAAGGCAGATTGCCAGTAACATGTTATAATCTCTAGATCTTTGTTAATACAACAACTAGATTTATCTATAGCGGTACGCAATAAAAGTCCACAGAACTTCTGCTCGATCGCTAATTATAGACGTTAATTGTGCAATTAAAAATTTTAAGAGTCAACCTTCAAGGAATTAGAAGCAAAGAGAGACACCTACATCACATTGAGGGTAAAGAAGTAATAAGAACTTAAAATTGACCAAGAAATGAGCATAAAAAAAAATGGGAGAATTCTGATATATGGATTCTGATAATGAAATGCTTTTTACTTTTTTATTTCATAGTATGGGTGGAAGACTAGAATCTCAATTTAGGGCTTAAAGGGGCTGCTTTGAATTTAACAGAATAAAAATTAAGGTTTTGAAAAAAAATATGGTTCAAAAATTTTCCTTTGTGTTTCTATGGCAGCTCATACACAATGGAGGGAACGAATAAGTGAAAAAGGAAAAAATATCATTGTTCAATTTAATAATAGGAAGTAATAGCCTTCCTGTTATTAAATTGAACGATGATATTTTGAAAGATTCAAAGAACCTCCATGACATGATAAAATTGTAGCCTTCTGTTTGCGCTTGCTGGCAAACTCATTATCGATTTGTGCGCCTGCGACACAATCGATTAAAAGCATGAGATATTTTTTGCCTCTAGGGCCTGGGGACTTTCCTGAAAGCGAGAAACTTCGACGAACAGATGAAAATTGCATGTAAAAGACTGTGCGCCCATAAATGACAAAAAAAGCTTTCGATTGATTGTGGATGCTTACACACAAATATTTCCAAATTTGGAAATTGAACTTCCTATCGATGGCAGCAAAAGCCTCTAAACAAAAGAGGGAAAAAGACTTCAAGTCTTAATTTGTCTGGTTGATGATTATTATCTTTGACCCACTATTTATACTAGAGGCTTTGTAGAAAATAACTATCATTACAAGACAAACTACCCACTTAAATATAAACTACTCACTTAAGAAATAACTACCCATTAATGAGTAACCAACCACACTTATCCCTTATCAATAGGGACACATTCTCAGAAGTTGGTTTCTTCCACTTCTTAAATCTTCCATTATCTCTTCAGAAATAATGATAAAAAGTACACGCCATTCAGTGTTATTTAACCAAAGTGAAGTCATTAGTGAAAAAGATATTTTCTGGTGCAAAACATTGCCCCCTAGCTTAAGCAATTATATACTTGAAAATTGCAAAGAGTCATGTCTTTTAAAGGGGTAGCATTTTCTCACTATCGATAGAATTTCATGATCAATATATAGCTTTTCACGATCGATAGCCTTTCATCATCCATAGTCTTTCAAGATCGATAACCCTTCAGATCGATAGCATCTCACAATTGATAGCCTTTTACGATTGATAGTCTCTAACTATCGATAAACTTGTATTTTTCACTATCGATTGTGAAGAGTCATATATTTCAAAGGGAAATCATTTTCTCACTATCGATAGACTTTCACGATCGATATATAGCCTTTCACGATTGATATCCTCTCACTATCAATAGGCTTATATTTTTTGCAGTGAAAGTATTTTCACTATCGATTAGTCATTGATTGACTTTAGCTCTCCATGAATCTGTGTCAATGACCATAGTTGGCCAAGCCATTAAACAAACCATGGCCATTTTTGGCCAAGATACTAACCAAATGAAGGCCATTTTTGGCCAAGCCGTTAACCCAATCAACATATAAAATGGCTACCGAAGTAATGTCTATATCCAATGAGCATTTCTTAATTGAAAGTGTATGTATAAAAATAAAGCAAATAATATTTGACTATATTTGCAGTTTTTGATAACCATTGAATTAATACTCTACCTTGGTGTGCTATACAAATCCAAATAGGGTATCCTTCTCAAAAAATTTATAACATTGATTGGCTCTCAAAATACATGTTTTTCATCATTTTCATGGTGTCAAAAGCATCAAACTCACTAACAGTGGGAAATTTTGAATCGATAGCCACGGTTGGCTCGCTATACATGTCGCATGGAAAATGCTCTTTTTTGTTTTAAGCCAAAATAGGCTTGCAAACTTGCCACCTTGCCACCCAGACGTATCGATTAAGTCTCCTTTTGACATATCAATCCCACATAAGAATAAACATGGTTGTTCAACTTTTTCAACCATTTTTGGCACCATATCGATTTTACAAAAATTACTTACACCATTTTGGTGTAAGTTTCAACCAGTTGCATCAATGAATTCAAATAATTTTCCCTCAACACACATTTTTCATGTAATTCATCAAGTAACTCACTTGAATTGCGTGGAGATAACACTTGAAGTTAGATATTGTAAAACGACTCCTCTTGATAGGTAGTCGTGTTATTTTTACTAACCATGAATTGGTTGCATCCATCTTCTAAATATTGTCTTGTTTCAGCCATGTTTGGCATCATATCATTTGGAATAGTCAAAGAATGACTATTGGTTTGTAACTTTTCAACCTCAGCTAGTGTGGAAATGAATAATTACACTTCCTACCTCATCCATCTTACTCTATGAATTAAAGCCCAGCATTCTTTTAAGTCATCATGTACATCTTCTAAAAAAGATGGATGATCTACTTCCATCAAGGTTTTAATATTTGTTTTCAAACCGATGTAATTCATTGGAGGTATCTATCAAAATCAATAGTAGAATATGCTGGCCATGGTTTGCATCAATGCAATCCATTAGATCAGACCAAAATTCCATTAAATCATCCACTGTTGACTTTATATAAAATGAAAGAGGCAATGGTTTAAAATTTCTAGGCAATAATGACGCTGAAGTACGACATTTTCTCAAATTTATTCTAAAATTAGTCCTTAATTCATCAAATCGGGCCTGAAATTCCAAAGAATTACTTAGAGATATATTATTGGCATTTTTCACTTTCAGATTAAAAGGGTCCCACCGGGCGTGCCAATGTTTGCGCCTGCTGGGCAAACTCACTATCGATTTGTGCGCCTGCGGCACAATCGATTAAAAATGCGAGGTTTTTTTTACCCCTAGGGCCTGGGGACTTCCCTGAAAGCGAGAAATTTCGATGAACAGATGAAAATTGCATGTAAAAGATTGCGCGCCCATAAATGACATAGAGAACTTTCGATTGATTGTGAATATTTACACACCAATGTTTTCAAGTGTGGAAACTGAACTTCCTATCGATGGCAGCAAAAGCCTCTAAACAAAAGAAAGAAAAAGACTTCAAGTCTTGATTTGTCTGGTTGATGATGATTGATGATTATTATCTTTGACCCACTATTTATAATAGCAACTTTGTAGAAAATAACTATCATTACAAGACAAACTACCAACGTAAATATAAACTATCCACTTAGGAAATAATTACCCATTAATGAGTAACTAACCACACTTATCCCTTATCAATATGGACACATTCTCAGAAGTTAGTTTCTTCCACTTCTTCAATTTTCCATCTCTTCAGAAATCTATACTACTTCTAAAAGTGTGAATGTTTTTTTTTTTGTTATAAAAAGTGTGAATGTTTGTAAATCATTTTTTTGGACACAAACGTCCCCCAAATCTTTTCTAATGCCATGAGTATCCTTGGTTGTTGACTTTAATGAATTAATGGTATGCCCCTTGGAATATTTCTCATCTCTTAATGCTAGATTCATGGTTTCTCTATCCAAGTTCATTGTCCAATGCTAAGGCTGCGTTTGACGCAGTTTTTTTTTCCTTTTTTTTTTTTTGCAGTTTTGAATATTGGGAAAAAAAAGTGCGTTTGGTAACCATTTTTTTTCCTTCTCCAATTTAAAAAACCAGTTTTTAAATTAAAGAGTAAAAAAGAAACTGTTTTTTTTTTTTGAGACCAACACCACCACCCTCAGACCGCCGGCAGCCACCTCAGGCGACCATCGCCGGCCGCAGGCCGCCACCTCCGATCGTCGGCAACCACTGCCAGAGACTGCCGGCAGCCACCGCCGGCTGTCGGCAGCCACCTCCGACCGCCGACGATCACCGCCGGAGCCTGCCTGCAGCCACCTCCGGCCGCCGCCGGCAGCCACCACCGGCCGCTGGCGATCACCACCGAAGCCTACGCCAGCCACCTCCGGCCGCCGGCGACTGCCGGCAGCCACCTCCGGCCGTTGGCGATCACCACCGAAGCCTGCCGGCAGCCACCTCCGGCCGCCGGCGACCACCGCCGATGACTGCCGGCAGCCACCTCCGGCCGCCGGCCACCACCACCACCACCGTCGACCACCGCTACGCCCCACCACCGCCACCGCAAACCACCCAAAAAAAAAGTCAAAATAAAAAGGGTTACCAAACACCAAAAAAAAAAAAACTCAAAAAACAAAAAAAAATACGGTTATGAAACACCCACTTGTTTTTGAAAAAAAAAAAATTAAGCTGCTCTTTAAAAACTGAAAACCAAAA
>JAVXUO010002278.1:0-101242 GCA_033065855.1 Escallonia rubra
AAACTAGCCCTCATTAACATTAATTAGCCCTAATATAACACAATTAGCCCTAATTAGAACTAATCATCACTACTCGGCACAATTAAACCCTAATTAGGAGTAAATAACCCTAATTAGTCCTAATCAACCCTAATCAGCTATAGTTATCCGAATCTAGCCCTTATTAACATTAATTAGTCCTAACATAACCCAATTAAGCCCAATTAGCCCTAATTAGGACTAATCATCACTACTCGGCAGTCGGCACAATTAAATCCTAATTAGGACTAAATAACCCTAATTACTCCTAATCAACCCTAATCAGCTATAATTATCCGAATATAGCCCTCATTAACATTAATTAGCCGTAACATAGCACAATTAAGCCTAATTAGCCCTAATTAGGACTAATCAGCACTACTCGGCACAATTAAACCATAATTAGGACTAAATAACCCTAATTAGTCCTAATCAACCCTAATCAGCTATAATTATCCAAAAGTAGCCCTCATTAACATTAATTAGCCCTAACATAACCCAATTAAGCCCAATTAGTCCTAATTATGACTAATCATCACTACTCGGCACAATTAAACCCTAATTAGGACTAAATAACCCTAATTAGTCATAATCAACCCTAATCAGCTATAATTAATACTCGTAATTAACCCTAATAACCCAGTTAGCCCTAATTAGCCCTTGTACATCCCATAATTACTCCATGTTGCCCAGAGATGGTTCAATTACTCGTTGTTTACAAACTCTGCCTTCTTTATATTAGTTGTTGTTTTGAGAAGTCCATTGGCAACGAGATGGTTCAACTCGTTGCCAACGAATTCTATTTAATGTGGAATTGGTAACATATGGAACGATCTTTCTGCAGTTTTGATATTTCGGAAAGATTCTTGCATATCTTATCAATTTCTGAACACATGCATGCATAGAAACCCTTAGTTCCCGTTCAAAGGTACTCATTACAAAGTAATGCCTTGTAATGAGCCTTTGGATGTCCAGTTTGGACAGTTTGGAAAAGCTAATTGTTTATAAAACAGTATTTTGACTCATGCTTTGTGTTCTATGTCGTGGATATTTGGTACACGTTCTCGTGTGTTTCTCCGGGTGCATACAGATCTGGTGTTCTAACATCCGTCAAACCTTCCTGAGCAAGGTTAGATGAATGTTAGAACACCTAATCGATGTGTGTACTTGGAGAAATGCGGGGAGGTGCTGCCGAATTTTCCACAGACATGGGACTAAGCATGAGTTATTCACTGTTTTATAAACATGTGCTTTTCTGAATGGGATAGGACCACTACCTGTTCAAGAGTGGAGGGGAAATATGTAGACATGTTGTAACATTCATGCATTGATATTTACATCGGCAATGCCTAATCACTGGTCATTATTGAAGGTGGTATACAGTACGATAATTCAGTCGTCATGTCAGTCGATCGAAGTTGGATGAAAAGGAAGAATGCTGAAGATTTTGAGTGTCGCGTTGACGAATTTCTCGACTTCGCTTATGCGCATCCTGCACATGTTGACCTTGATAAGATAAGGTGTCCGTGCGGTAGATGTGAGTTGTTGCACTGGAGAAAAAGAATTGAAGTAAAATGGCATCTTCGTCGGTACGGTTTTATGGGTGGATACACAAGGTGGACGCAGCACGGGGAAACGATAGTATTGTCGTCCAACCTGGCTAGTCAAACTGAAGTTAGGGAGGAGGCACGATATGATTACCGAGATATGATTATGGATGCTGGGCATGCTAATGTTGACTGGGGTAACGACAGTCCACAACCGCCGAACGAGGGGGCTCATCAGTTTTATGAGTTGTTGAGAGCTGCGGAAGAGCCGCTGTGGGA
Source organism: Escallonia rubra (assembly GCA_033065855.1). Taxonomy (NCBI): domain Eukaryota; kingdom Viridiplantae; phylum Streptophyta; class Magnoliopsida; order Escalloniales; family Escalloniaceae; genus Escallonia; species Escallonia rubra. The sequence continues at coordinate 1,845 of JAVXUO010002278.1, forward strand.
TGGAGCTCCGAAACACACACGGCTGTCTGCGGTTAGTAGGTTATTACAGTTGAAATCAGACCACGGGCTGAGTGAGAAAGGTTTTAACGAGTTTGTTACCTTAATCAAAGAAATACTGCCCGAAAGTGAAAAGCTACCGCCGTCGTACTATGACGCGAAGAAGATGATGAGGAAACTTGGGTTGAGCTATGACCGGATAGATGCGTGCAATAACGATTGTGTATTATTCTGGAAAGAGAATAAGGATTTGTCACTGTGTCCAGTATGTGATCATTCGAGGTACAAACCGGACAAAGGGAAGAAGAAAAATATTGCATGGAAGATATTGCGATATTTCTCGGTCACACCACGGCTTCAGAGAATGTACTACTCCTCCAATACGGCTGAACATATGAGGGCTCACCGTGAGACTCGCAGCAACGATGCCGATGTGCTGACACACCCAGCTGATGGAGAGGCGTGGAAGGAGTTTGACCGCAGGCATCCAGTCTTTGCTCAGGAAGTTCGGAATGTTAGACTTGGTCTGGCAACCGATGGGTTCAACCCTTTCGGTCAGTCTACCACGCCTTACTCCTGTTGGCCTGTTATTATTGTCCCTTACAACCTTCCACCAGGCATGTGCATGAAGAAGCCGTATATGTTCTTGTCGTTGCTTATTCCGGGGCCGAAGAGTCCCGGTAAGGACATAGATGTGTATTTAAGGCCGTTGATTGATGAGTTAAAACAATTATGGAATCATGGAGTCGAAACATATGATGCATCCCTTAAACAAAATTTTCAGATGAGGGCTGCTTTGATGTGGACTATACATGATTTCCCCGCATTGGGAATGACGTGTGGCTGGAGCACACATGGGAAGCTAGCATGCCCTGCTTGTATGGGCGTGAACCCCGGTCATACGTTAAAGCACGGCGGAAAGGCCTCGTGGTTCGGATGTCACCGTAAGCTTTTGCCACCGGGCCATCAGTTTCGTAGGCAGAAGGATAAATTTGACGGGACAATCGAGCGTGAGGTTGTCACACTGGACTACCCATCTGGTGAAGAAGTACTCTCACACCTGGAGGCACTTGATACTGACATACCACACGGTAAGGGTGTGCCGGATCAGAAGATTGCAGGGTTCGGGAAAGAGCACAACTGGAGAAAATTTTGTATCTTCTGGGAGTTAGCCTACTGGAGGACGCTCGTTATCCGAAACAACATGGATGTGATGCATATTGAGAAGAACGTTTTTGATAATGTGTTCAACACAGTGATGAATTTCAAGGGCAAATCGAAAGATCACCTTAAAGCGAGAAGGGATCTACAACAGTTGGGTGTACGCCGTGAATTGCATCCTCGGACAGTCAGTGGGAGGACCATACTTCCGAAAGCACCTTACTGTCTAGACAAGAAACAAGTGGAGAAGGTCTGTCAGTGGGTTAAGAATTTGAAGCTTCCGGATGGGTTTGCGTCCAACATATCTCGTTGTTGCAATGTATCGGAATGCAAGTTCCAAGGGATGAAGAGTCACGACTGCCACGTATTCATGGAGAGATTCATTCCTATTGCCTTCCGGGGACTGTTGCCACGGGTTGTTTGCGAGACTTTGACTGAATTATCTCATTTCTTTCGAGATATATGCTCTTCTACGATCCGGGTGAGTAACATGGAAGTGCTTGAGAAGAACATTGTGGTGACGATTTGCAAGCTGGAGAAAATCTTCCCACCTTCGTTCTTTGATTCAATGGAGCATCTGCCTGTTCACTTGGCATATGAAGCTAAGATGGGTGGACCCGTGCAATATCGGTGGATGTATCCCTTCGAGAGGTAATCCTTAAATTGTTACAGTTGTTCGTTTACACTTAATGCGACATCTGTTATCATTGATATTCCACCTAACTCGATTCCCTAAACTTCTAGGTTCATGTTCCATTTAAAGAAAAAAGTCCGTAATAAGGCTCGGGTTGAGGGCTCAATTGCGGAGGCTTACGTAATGGAAGAACTTGTAAACTTTTGTAGTCAATATTTCGGTTCGGATGTTGGTACAAGGTTAAATCAACTAGGCCGAAATGATCCCGGAGCAAGCACAAATTTGGAAGGGCAATTGTCAATATTCAAGCAGTCAGGTAGTCCGTTCGGCCGAACGTATACTCGATGGCTAACAGATGAAGAGTACAGTGCTGCAACAATATATGCCCTTCTAAATTGCGATGAAGTTTCGGCATTCGTTGAGTAAGTTAAAGTCTTAATTCACTTACATTGCTGTACATAATTGAAAGTGTGTGTTAAGCGAGTCAAATGCATATTGGTTTGCAGTGAGTTCGATGCGGAATCTTTAATCACTGATCCCGCTGGACTTGAATCTCATCGGAAATCACAATTTGTACAGTGGTTCAAAATCCGTGTAAGATTATTTAACGAAATTATATTATGTGTTATATACAGTTCTGTGGCCAATTAGTATACTGATTTATCCTTAATTTTTACCGTCATCTACAATAGGTTCAGTCAATGGATAGACCAGTGGCCTCCTGCTTGAAATTACTAGCCGAAGGCCCTAACAAACAAACATCCTGTTACGGAGGCTATATCATCAACGGGTTTAGGTTTAACGTAAAAGATGATGACCGAACAAAACAAACCCAAAACAGTGGAGTCTTGGTCAACGGCGACTGTTATGCCGAGAATTGCATGGACTTTTACGGAGAGCTAGATGAGATTGTTGAGCTAACATATCTGGGTTCCCAAAACCGCCTGGTAATGTTCAAGTGTACGTGGTTCGATGTCACATGCAGTAGAGGAATCCGTGTTAGCTCTCAAGGGATTGTAGATGTCAATGTCAAGTCAAGACTTGCATCAGACGAGCCCTTTGTGTTTGCTAGTCAAGCTGTACAAGTCTTTTACGCGGAGGACGTCGCCAATCCCAAATCTCATTGGTATACAACTATCAAGTCCAAGAAATTGCCCGTGACATATGACAGTGAGCTAGACTCCTTTCAAGCCGACCAACCACGTGTCTTGTTCCCTGTTGAGGTCAACAACGAGGAGGACGATCTTCCTCTTCCAACAACACTTCTTGTGGGAGAAGAAGTCGTAGATGATGACGCGGAAGACGTTGAAAGTGTTGGAGATGATGTGACCGAGTCTACTGATGAAGAGGATGAATTAGAAGATGAAGAGGACGACGAGTCCCACGAAGAAGAGGGCGACGAGGAAAGTGATGAAGATGATTCGCAAACTGAAAATGATTGACTTGTAATGTTGTAACATCACGGGAAAAATGTAGTAACATTTTAGAACTTGGTGTTTATTGATGTGTTTTTGCACATCCGTTCATATATATATATAGATATTGTGCCGATGATGATTTTTGCCAAATTATTGTTTTTAATGTGTTAATTTCTTTGTAATATATCTATATGAATTCAGATATGGATAGGATACGGGCTATTCGTGGCCGGGCTGGACGCCGAGCTGCTTCCTCCCCGGTGGGTCCCACCTCGTCATTGCCTACTGATGACGAGGCACAGAGTGATCGCGGACAGCAGATGGGGCCCCAGTCGTCGCCGTCGCCCCAGCCCCAGCCGTCGCCCCAGCCCCAACTCGAGCATCGCTCCAGCCCGACGCAGATTCATCCCACACGCGCGTGCATTCTCCATCTTCCGTGGGTTCTACCTCAGGTATAGTTGATAACGGTGTTTCGTACATTTTCGCTAGCCTTATATTTGAACTGTATTAATGTCTGTGTTTTGTAGGATCTCGACGAGGCCGTGGTCCGACACGCGGGGTACGCATCGACCCCCAGCGTAAACAGAGAGTTACGCTCACGCAGGAGGGCCTGTAAGTACTAAAAATATCACCTCATGCCTTATATTTAAAATTTTGGGCTGTTAATTTATATTTGAACTGTATTAATTTATTTATTTACTTCTTTGGCAGGATCCTGGAGGCTAAGGCGAGGACGAAGATCGGCGTTCTTGTGAAGGGCCGATTCTTCGAGCCACGCCTGTACTGGAAGGACTGGGATGCCGCTGCGAGGGAGGCCTTATGGGAGGAGTGGCTGGTACGGTGAAGTATTTTTTTCAGCGTTAGTAAATGTTTAATTACAGTTTGTTTTATGTTGTTAATTTGTGTTATTGAATGTCTTACAGGAGGGGTTCACGTTTGACACGCCTCAGCAGCAGGTACTGGGGCAGCAGGCTTTCTTTGCCTACATCGGCAAGAATTACCGCCGATGGCTCCACGATGCACGGGACCGGGCAAAGAAAGCGCTGCCCGCGGGTGCCCCGATGACGGACATGACGAGATATCCCCCACATTGGATATCTCACAGTGTATGGGGGGAGATGATAGATCGGTGGGCTGCGGATCCAGGTTGGGACGCCAAGAGTAAGAGCGGGGCTGAGAACAGACAGAACAGAGATCCGACGCACACGGGGGGGTCGGTGCCACACGACATCGTCCGACACATGAACGCGGTCGAGCACCCGGATCTGGAGGAGGATGAGGTCATAGCTCTGACCTATACTCAGACGCACGTGCGGAAGAAGGACAAGGACGAGACGCACCGGGCGGGCGACTATATTTCAGATATTGCCCGGCGGATCGATGTGAGTCAATTTATTTAAGTTGTTAATATTTTTTCTTTCTATCCTCAATGTCCGTTTCGTTAATTAATGCCCTAACATATCGTTAAACCACTATTTTTGCAGGCCTCGTATGAACAGCTAAGGGGGTCCGAGCAGCAGTCCGGACAGCCATCAGCGTCCACTAGTACGGCTGCGAGTACTGGGGGGTTGAAGCGATGGCTGGATACGCCGGAGGTCGTGAATCGGCCGAAAGGCCGCATACGCGGCCTGCCTAGCACGACTGCTCGTGCCGTGATAGGAGCGTCCTCACCCCCTGCTGCCCCTCCACAGACACCGGCTCCTCGGCCTCAGTTGGACGACGAGGAGATCCAGCGCATTGCTACAGTGGTGGCGAGGATGATCAGGGAGCAGGGCACTGCTAGACAATTCGAGCCGGCCCCGGATCAGCAGGATCCAGATCCGGGACTCGACAACCCCTGATGAGCCCCTTCCCGTGCCCGTTCCTAGCTTCCCCTAACCCCCCCCCCCCCCCCGCCCCCCGCACCCGGCTTGTGCTCTTCTCCCCTCTCCTAACCGGCTGTATCCGGTTCACGGCTTGTACATATATGAGTTTTTTTTCTTATAAATCTTTTTTATAGTTGATTATATATATTTCTTTCTGTATGGATTATTGCGCGTTGTTGTTGAGAATTAAAAATTGTATTACAGGTCTTGGTAATTGAAAAATAAAAAAAAATTCAAATAAAAAATTGACTTTTGGCGACGGATTAATTCCGTCGCTAAAGTATTCCTACAATCAGTTATTTAACGACGGAATATTCCGTCGCTAAATAAGTTTTTTAGCGACGGAATATTCCGTCGCTAAAATATTTAATCCGTCAGTAAAAATGACATATTTAGCGACGGATTTAAAAATTCCGTCGCTAAACTATTAGTGACGGGCTTTTATACGAGGAATTTTTAACGACAGTGAATCCGTCGCTAATTCTTTTAGCGACGGATTGTGGGCTTTTAGCGACGGATTTCCCCGTCGCTAAAAGCCTGTTTTCTTGTAGTGTATAAGCTTGTGAGGGAGGTTAAGTTTCCACAACCGTCGCCGCACGTTCAGCAGTAGGTTAGGATATGTGATTGCCCTGCACCCTTTTGAGGCCAAGAGTTGATAACCCGAGCTAACTGTGAATTCACCATGAGCCAAGGCTACCCAATACCATTATTCTGGATACCCATATTGCGACAAATATAAGCTCTGAATGGCCTGCACCACAGGTTCAAGTAGGTGAGCCGCCAGTTTCTTACGGAGCCATCCCTGTTGAGGGTCCATAATATCTGTGAATGTCCATTGGTGTGTCTGATTGGAGCGGAATGGCTCAAGTGACTGGGCCGAATATCCGGGTATCCAGTTGACCTCCCAAAAACTAAAAGTGGAGGACCTGGCGACCTGATGTCAGAGTCCCTTTAGGAGTAAATCCCGTCTAAATAGCAAGGCTTTCCAGCTATACGAGCTCCTGCTGTCCGGTTTGGAATGTAAAAAATTTGCCCGTTGACAGTATTTGCCTAAGAGCACCTGGTTGAGCAGACTTTCTGGATTCCAAAGAATGTGGGCCCCTACTTTGGCAAGGAGTGTCTGGTTCATCCACTGGATATTGCACAGGCCTAAACCCCATTGGTATAGGGGTTGGCATAGATGTTTCCAGCTAATCCAGTGAAGGTGTCTTCCGGAGGTAGTTCCAGACCAGAAGAAATTAGCAAGCATGGAGTGAACTTCTGAAAAAAATTGTCCCGGTAAGCGAATGACCGACATATAATGACTAAGCATAGGCTAGACTACAGCTTTGATTAACGTCAAGCGGCCAGCCCGGCTAAGGAATTAGCCTGTGCAGCCTTGGCATTTTTGCCTGAGTCGATCGATTAACCCTGCCAAGATGTTTTTCTTGTGATCCAACCAATCCAGGTGTATCCCCAGCTATTTGCCTGATCCCGCACTCAGCGGGACCTTTAGCATATGTGTTGTACATTTGGCAAGCCTCCAAGGACTATTCATGCTCACATTAAGGTTGGATTTGCTGTAATTAAACCTTTGGCCAGACTGGTGGCAGTAGCTTGCTAACGTATGCTGGAGGTAGTGGGTAGAGTCCTAAGTGAGGTGAAAAAAGAGGAAGCTCTCATCTGCAAAAAACAGACGCGTAATGGGGGGAGACTTGAGAGATATCGCAATACCTCTCAGATCATTCGACACCACGCCCTGACATATCGCTGCAGATAGAGCCTCTGCACACATAAGAAAGAGGAAGGAGAATAGCGGGTCTCGTTGACGGAGTCCTGACCTGGCCTTGAATAAGGGACCTGGCTTGCCGTTCACCAATAATGAATATGCAACAGTTGAAACACACTGCATTATCAGCCTCACCGACAAACTTGATGAATACATATATACACAACTAGGCTAGTAGAAAATTGAAGGGCACCTCTTGTCGGTTCTATTATGAATATAAATTGTATATCATCATCATTCATTGAAGGGGCCACTTGAAAGAATGAGTTAAGCTTTTTGTTTTTATAGTTTACAATTTGAGCATATTAATGCGTGCATAAAGGGCTCATTTTGAGATTATTTTCACATAATTAGTGCAGATTGCTAAGTATTTCTCTTCTCTATTTTCTTTTTTTTTTCTTTTTCTATCATTTGTCAAAAATAGATAAAATGTCTTAATTTTTTTCTTGAAGAAACTCGATAATTTAACCTTTGTGCTTGAAGTAGACTTACACTCGACATGATTATTTACATATTACAATCTTCAAATTAGTATGTCAAAAGCTATTCAAATTGCTAAGTCATCATGAATAGATAAAATGGCTCTTTTGTGTCTATTTTCACATAATTAGTGCATATTACTCATTATTTCTCTTTTCTTTCTTTTCTTGTCACTTTGTCAATGTATATATATATATATATATATATATATATATATATATATATATATATATATGAAATGATAAAATGTCTTAGCGCTTTCTTGAAGAAACGTGGTAAGTTTAACCTTTGCGCTTAAACTAGACTTGCGCTCGATAAAACAATCTTAAAGATTACAATCTTCTCTTCTATAGATTATTAAGTCATCATGGGTATTTAGAGTATGACAACTTAACTCTTAGATTTCCTTATATTGGGCATACGAGGAGGTTACCCCTTTCATATATGTAGGATTGCATAATCTGTCCATTTAGGGATAAAGCTAAAGAACGTAATGAATTCTAGGACATTAATAAGAGTACTATAATAACGATAGTCATATTTGGCTATTGTGGAGGACAAGTGGCGTGTCAGAAACTGTTTTAAATGTTAATAGTCCCAAATAAATCCACTATAATAATTAGATAGACTTTTAGAGGCTTTAATTTGGATATTGTGGAGGACAAGTGGCATGTCAGAAACTATTTTAAGTGTTACTAGTCCGAAATAAGTCCACTATAATAATTAGGTAGAGTTTTAGAGGCTTTAGAATCTATTTTGTAGTTTTATAAGATTTATATTATATCTAGGAGTATTCTTTTTCGTTTCTAGTAATAAATTATAAGAAAGAGATACGATGGATGTATCACTTTCATTAGGAGGGGCTAAAAGGAAAGCAACACTAAATGGCAGGAAAACAAAAGACATAACCAATAATATTACATGTCGCTTCCATAATCTGCAAGACTTTGTATATGAGATTTGTCGCACTAAGATTATCTATCGTCTTTACACTATTGTTTTCATATGCTTCATTTGAACTCAACTATAGTATACGTCATTGGAAACCTGCATTGTATTCTGTTTGTGTATGAGTGAGTGAGTGAGTGAGTGAGAGAGAAAGAGAGAGAGATTTGCTGGGCTTTGTGCTTAATTTCTCCCTCCCCCCATTTCAAGTAATTAAGCTGAGATGACAGTAGAGGAGTTACCTATAAGCATGAGCTTGGAGTTGTTCCTTTAATTCTAGACTCTCTTTAGGGACTTGAAAGTAAGAGATTTGTGATAGTTTTGATAAGTGACTTTTGAGAACCCCAAAGTTTGGGAGGTGACTATTGTTATTAGATTCATGTTGTAATTATTAGACTTTGATGATGAATGAAAATGCTATTTGAAACCAATAAAACAACCCTAGAGGGGGGTGAATAGGGTTTTTGAAAATTAATGGAGAATTTAAACTAAGCATAATCATAAATCTCAATCAAACCAAGTAATATTTCAATGAAGATGCTAACCAAACAATCTCAAATAATTAAAGAGAAATAACGAAAGAGATCGAGTTAGAGATACTTGACAAGGAGATTTAAATAGTTCGGCTTGAACTATCCTCAAGCCTACATCCACCTCTTCAAGGAAGTCTCTTGCAAGAGCACTAGAATCCACTAGTAACAATCTTCTTCCTGGTCAAGATCAAAACCCTCACAACACTTGGTGATATCCCCACACCAAGCACAAGCCTTGAATCCACAAAGCTCACCCAAGACTTGACAAACCCAAGCCTTGATCACAATCCTTTTACAAAGATCAAATGTGTACAAAGAAACCCTCTTGAAAGGAAATGAGTACAAATGAAGCTCTAGTGCAATAGAAAGATGAGAGAATTGATGACTTGAAGGATGTTCACTCTCAATCAAAGAATTGTTCACAAAGATGCTCTCTTTAATGATGTAAAATCATGAAGATGAAGAGAGATAAGTTTAATCTATGAGCCTTGATGTTTCTCTAATGAATGGAGGCTTAGAATGTGGTTTGTTTGGTGTTTGATAAAGCCCCAAAATATTTATATAGAGAAGAGATCAAATATAGCCGTTATAGGCATAATATGGCCAAAACTGTCATTGCAGTCGACTGTATTCCCAATGCAGTCGACTGTATTCTCTCGAAACTAACCGTTAGAGTCTTGTCCTCGAAAATAGCCGTTGGAACTGAGTTTTGACCAATGCAGTCGACTGCATTCCAATGCAGTTGACTGGATTCAAATACAGTCGACTGTATTACCCTACTGTTTATCGGCTGCCTCAAGGAACCGCCTTTCTTATTTTTGGCATAACTTTCTCTAGAAAAATCGGATTGAGGTGCCATTTTTTGCGTTCAAAAGATAATGAAATGTTTTTGCGTTGGTGCTAATATTTTCAAGATATGAAAATATTAGCACCAAAATAGTTTTTAAGAAAATCTGAGTGAGCTCCAAAGTTCATTGATTTTCAAGAACCACACTTGTGTGATAGATTATGAACTCACATGCAAGGCACAAGGTGTCCTAAGGTATTTTTAGGTCATAGTCATCAACCCAAGCATCAAACCAAGACTAGTTACATAATTGTAAAGATCAATCAATAATAACTTTACCTATGCATTCTTTTTTGCTCTTTGACATTGGACTTGGTGAAGCTTCCATAGCATGTCACCATAGCTTTAAGCTTCTTTGTCTTTAATCCATCTATCCAACTTCTCAAATGTGTCTTCATGAGTGTGCATGTATATACCTACTAAGAATACACTCAAAGCACACATTAGAACATAATCAATGTGTAGTTATCATCAAAACAAGATGTAAGCCTAGGTTATCCAACCCTAGGACTAACAATCTCCCCATTTTTTATGATGACAAAAATTGATTCTATATAAGGTATGATGTATCATATGATAGACATTTAAGCACAACAATTTCACATAGAACATTCAATCATTTCTTGTATACTTAAGATATGTCAATTTATCTCATATAACAATTAAGTTTGTAGCTAGCTTCCCTAGCTAAAACAAGATATACTCTTCCTCTAATGTTCTCTCAAAACACACAATCACATAACATATAGAATCAAGATTATATCTCCCCCTTTGTCATCAATAAAGAGACAAGGGTATGCATGTGTGAAGAGATATTTATAAGCAAGATAATGGCATGAAGTGCGTATAACTCATGAACTCATACTGATGACTTCAAGAGTTCCTTCATGATCCAAAGAAAGATATTCAAAGTAGCTCAATAATCTCATCTACTAGATGCATTTTCCTAGAGTAACAAGATATGTGATTCAAGCATGTAAGCTCCCTCTATCAAGTTTGCTCCCCCTCAATCAATACACACCAATAATATCTAACAAACACAACTGAATGTCTAACCGAGTCATATTCCCTTTTCGGCATTACCAAAAGGGGTGTGTGTATGAATGGCATTGTGAAGCATTAAGATGACATAATTTTAACAAGGAATTTTCGCAAAGCGAATAATGGTCATCAACAATCAATATTTCTAATATAAGTGCAAGATGACCATTCATCGGCAAGGTTCACATTAATTCTCAACAAAGCAAGCTATTTATATCATGAGAAATAAGTATGACCATTTATGCATGCTTCATGACATATAAGTTTAGTGTATAGCACAATGTTGAATAGAGCCAAGTTTTACCCTCTTGATGAATTACCAAGGAATTGAGCTCATGAGTGATCATTCTTGAAGTCCATTTTCTTGACAAGCTTTGAGGCTCTCCTCATTTAAAGTAGCATGTCCAATCTCGGAATACTTACTCCCCCTCAAGATTTAGCTTGTTGCTCCTCCTTCTCAAAATTTTCTTGGAGCCTTCTCCTTGTTGCTATTTGTCTTTGCTTTGAACAACCTACAATCACAATTTAGGTCTAAATTTTGGTACCCACATTTTTTTGGATCCATAAGTGTTAGTCTTAGCAACATTAAGAAACTCTTTAACAACCCACATTTTCTTTCTACCTCTAACATAGACAATTTTATAAGGAAAATAATTAGTTGTATGCCCTTTCTTGTTGCACCAACCACAATGTGTAAATGGTGTGCAATAGTTCTTTGGTTGTCTTGTATGAACATTTAATCTAGCTTGTTGTTTAAAAACTTTAGGAGACAAGGTGAAGTGATCTAATCTCACACTGCCTTTGTTAAGACCAACTTTTTGGTGTCCAAGCATGACATCCAAGTTGTTTTTACCATCAACAAATTTTTCAAGGCATCTTTTCAAATCACAAATCTCAAGCTTTAAAATTTCATTTTGTTTTTCTAAAATCGAAGTATTACAAGAGATTTGTTTTGTGCTAGGAATGCTCACAATCAATTCAACCAAATCATTATTCACATGCTCTACATATAAATAGCTAGATATGCATTCATTCTTGGCATCCAACTCATTATTTTCACTTTTTAAGTCGTCTAGCTCTTTTGAAATCGCACGCACTTGTTTTTTCAAAGCATAATTTTTCTTGGCTAATTTCATGAATTCTTCATATAAAAGAGCGTAAGCATCATAAATATCATCATTGGAGAAATTGCTATCACTATCACTATATGAAGAATTTACCTCATCTTCTTTTTGAGCCATGAAGCATAGATTTGAATCTCTATCATCGAAATCACCACATTCATCTCCACTTGAGTCATTATCGCTCCAAATAATGGCTTTAATTGATGTCTTTATGGAGTGCTTCTTTCTTGCCTCGTTCTTCTTCTTATTCTCCCTTGAGGTACTCTTCATACTTGATTCGTTTTTGCTCTTGTGCAAGTTTTCATCTTTCTTCATTTTGAGATACTCATTAAATTCCTTTGCAAGTATATCAATCTCTTTGTTATTGATGTCTTTCTCCTCCGCACATGAAGATTGATCCGTTGTTGATGAAGCTTTAAGAGCAATGCACTTCTTCTTATTCTTTGGAACTTTTTGCCCGGATGATTCGAGTTGCATTTCATAGGTCATCAAGGAGCAAATTAATTCATCCAACAGAAAGGTATTGAGATCATTTTATTCTTGAAGTGCGGTGATTTTTGTATCCCATTCTCTAGGTAATGACCTAATTACCTTTCTCACAAGATCACCGTTAGAGAAATCTTTTCCTAATTGTTTCAAAGTATTAACAATTTTAGTGAAACGAAAATTCATTTCCATAATAGATTCATCGGAAAACATTTTTTACAATCCATATTCTCTATGCCATAAATTCATCTTTGAATCTCTTAGAAGAGAAGTCCCTTCATGAGTGACTTGAAGTGTATCCCACATCCTCTTAGCCGAATCGCACATAATAACTCGATTGAGTTCATTTGTGTTTAAATCACAAACAAGACAATTTTTAGCTCTAAAATTCATGCAAAGCATATTTCTATCATAGTCATTAAATTCGGATTTCTCCTTTGGCACAAGCTTATTCCTAATCTTCTTGGTTGGAACATAAAGGCCATCTTCAACGATTCCCCACATTTCATAATCTAAAGATTCTAAAAATACTCGCATCTTAATTTTCCATATACTATATGAAGACCCATCGAAAAGTGGAGGTCGAGTAATAGAACTCCCCTCAAGACGAGGAAACCCCATGATCTTTTAACTCTCTAGGTGTTAACCAAAAAATCGAGAGCCAAGGCTCTGATACCACTTGAAACCAATAAAACAACCCTAGAGGGGGGTGAATAGGATTTTTTGAAAATTAATGGGGAATTTAAACTAAGCACAATCATAAATCTCAATCAAACCAAGTAATACTTCAATGAAGATGCTAACCAAACAATCTCAAACAATTAAAGAGCAATAAGTAAAGAGACTGAGTTAGAGATACTTGACAAGAAGATTTAAATGGTTCGGCTTGAATTACCCTCAAGCCTACATCCATCTTTTCAAGGAAGTCCCTTGCAAGAGCACAAGAATCCACTAGTAACAATCTTCTTTCTGGTCAAGATCAAAACCCTTACAACACTTGGTGATATCCCCACACCAAGCACAAGCCTTGAATCCACAAAGCTCACCCAAGACTTGACAAACCCAAGCCTTGATCACAATCTTTTTACAAAGATCAAATGTGTACAAACATTACAAGAAAAACGCTTATTAGCGACGGAATTTAGTGATGGAATGAATTCCATCGCTAAAAGACACCAATTCCGACGGAATTGGGCGATGGAATAGATTCCATCACTATGTTGACTCTAAAGATATTAGAGGGAAAAATGCGCGGGAAGGAAAAATGGGCGACGAAATTTTCCGTCACAAATAGTTTAGCAATGGAATTCAGTGACAGATTTTATCGACGGAAGTATATCCATCGCTAAATTTGTTATTTTTAATAACAAAAAAAATGCTTTTACTAATTATTAAAAAATATAAGAATATACATAATACACATGAAAAACCAAGAAAAAACATAATATGTGTTTCGGCAAAAGAAGAGAAGCTGTGGCGGCAACCTTCACGCCCGTCGCGCCACCATCCCTCCTACCCCGTCGCCGTTGTGGAGGCAACCCGTCGCGCCACCATCCCTGCCACTCTGAAGGTTTGTGCGAAGCCCTCTTGCTCACTGATGCAACATCTGTAAGGCTTAACTGTCTTCTTCACACTAACTGTTAGGGATTTGATTTTTGGTATAATCAAATTAGGGTTCTTCGTTCAATCGTTTGGGTCTTCAATCTTCTGATATTCATCTGAATCTATCTCCTTGCCAGGTAATTTTTCCTCTTCCTCTCACTCTCACTTTCACGTCTCAACTCTTTCTCTAGTTTTAATTCCTCTCTCTGCAATTATATTTAATTAGAACACTGATGTCATAAAACGTGATTGCAATGTAGTAGTTAATTTATTATGTGCATATGTGTGTTTGCGTTTCGTGTTTGTTTGATGAGAATTCAGATTTTGTTCATCCATCTAGCTATTCTGGAGAGAAAACACGACTTCTTTTATTTCCTGCTAAGTATTAGGGGAACCAAGCTCAAATTTGTCTTGCTTAGCAACATGTCGTTTAATAACCTCTACATGCCTGGTTTTAGTGGTAGACTATTTCTATGCATGTTTTCTAAGATATTTGACAAAATGTTTAATTGCCACTTGGTGAACTTCCTTAGCATCTGAGATCTGGGTACCTTCCTCATTGATGATGACCAAATTTTATTGTAGTCTCCCAAATTTATATCCTTAACTCGGGCCTTTTGATGACAAAAGGCTTCTCCATCGTGCACAAATGCGTAATACTGTCTTTGAACTATCTTTTCCTGATGGACAACTTCATGATTATGATTATTTCAGTACTTGAACTTCAATTGGTTGGAGCTTCCTCAAATTTGCAGCAGTTCTTATAGAGATATTAATGTAATGCTCTTTATGTTGTTTTTTGAGCTCACGTTTTATTCTCTTGACCTTTGCACTTAGATGATGACAGGCATCCCGATTATCCTCATATTTCCATACATTTGTCAGTATGGTTTTGAAATTTTGGTGCCTCATCCAAAAATTGATAAACTTAAAACGTAGCTAAACCTTATTTTTAGTTGTTTAGAATCCAAAAAAAAGTTTTAGAGGTTCACATAAACTCATGCAGAAGATGAAAAAGACTGAAATTGCTAAGATTGTGGAGCTTGAGGTGTAGAAGATGAAAGAGACTGAAATTGCTAAGATGGTAGAGATTAAGGTGGAAAACATATGAAAGAGAAAGAACTCCTACAGGTAATTCATATTTTCTATGCTCTTAAAGTTTTAGAGGTTCACATAAACTCATGCATTGCATCTAAAAGTTTTAGAGGTTCACATAAACTCATGCATACAGGTAGTTCATATTTTCAAGCATGAAAAACATATTTGGATTTTCTACCAACTTTGTACCAGCTACTTGCATCAATGGTGCTATGAGCACTAAAGCTAGGTACTTTGCATCAATGGTGCTTGTACCAGGTTCTGTGAATTGGGTGCCTCTTTTCATGGAACTGACTGTAGAAGATTACCAACTTAACTTGTTTTCGGTCAAATTTGACTTCCCCAGTAATGGGCATTTAGCTGTTCATCACCCTGTTGAATTATATATTTGCTTGGATGCTTGACAGTTTCTTTTTGGGGTGTTCTTGAAGAGGGTTTTGGGGGTTGGGGTGGGGGGGGGGAGAGGGGTGGTCTGTGCACAACTATGTAAAGTTGTGTGTGCATGGGGATGAAGGGAAGAAGGAGCAGCCATGGTGACTGCTAGGGGGATGCGGTGTGTGTGTGTGTGTGCCAACCTGCTGTGTGTGTGTGTGTGCGTGGTGTGGATGTGAGTGCAAGGCAAAGGGTGGTGTGGGTGTGCATGGGACTGCTGTAGCAGTGAAGGTGATGTGTGTTTGGCGGGGGGCTGTAACAGTGATAATCAGCCCTTTTTGGTTTTGATTTGTAGCATAGGACTTCCACACAACTGATTTTTCATCTATCTTACTGGGTTATTTCTTATTTGCGGTTTGGGTACTCATGCAAAAAAATGTTGTTAGCATGGGGATGAAGGGAGGAGGGAGCAGCCATGGTGACTACCAGTGGGAGGGGGTGTGTGTGTTTGTGCCAACCTGCTGTGTGTGTGCGTGGTGTGGATGTCAGTGCAAGGCAGGGGGTGGTGTGGATGTGCATGGGACTGCTGTAGCAGTGGAGGTGATGTGTGTTTGGCGGGGGGCTACAGTAGTGATAATCAGCCCTTTCTGGTTTTGATTTGTAGCATAGGACTTCCACACAACTGATTTTCATCTATCTTGCTGGGTTATTTCCTATTTGCAGTTTAGGTACTCATGCAAAAAATGTTGTTAGCTTTCAAGCATGCTTAACCATTTTGTGTAGAACTTGCCATTGTGAATTAATCTAGATGGTCCCAACTAGGAGTAGTTTCTAATGGATAATTTGGTTTAGCGAGTAGCTCATTCTGCTGTAGCTACCATGTTCGATGTTGGATATTGTCAAATATTTGATGTAGTTCCATCATTGTTTGACTCACATATTTTAGGTTGGATTCATGGTTAGGCCTAGTTATGCAAGTACATTGATACATCCTTTAACATGCCTTTAATTGCTTTGTTACAGGTCGAAGTTACCGCGACTGATGCTACTGAGGATGGCAATGATGATACATTCGACGAGCTTGGTGGATGATGCTTTATGTGACAAGATTTGACGTTACATTTGTTGGAATATTTGTTCATTTTGGTAACCAAGCAAGTGGTTGATTTAGATGCATTAACTCAATTGTTAACTTTTAGTGGTATTCAACAAATGCTGAATATTTGTTAACTCAATTGTTAACTTTTAGTGGTATTCAAATTTTAGCTCCTAAATATGATTCAACTAACTTTTAGTGGTATTCAAAATATATTCAGCTCCAAAAAATGGTTTTTGCGACGGAATTAGCGACCGAATAAATTATTTAGCTCCTAATTATGGTTTTTGAGACGAAATTAGCGACGGACAATTTGTCCTGCACAAAATTTGGCAACGGAATTAGCGAAAAATGCATAAAAATATATTTATATTTCTTTATTTATTTTTAAAAAACTTAATTTTCTAAAAATTGGAAAATATTTTTAGAGACAGAAATTCCGTCGCTAAAGGATGACCATTTCCGTTACTAATGACAAAGGCATCACTGATGGAACACTAATTCCGTCGGTAAAACCTTTAGCGATGAGGGTTTAGGCGACGAAATTTAGCGACGAAATTTTCGTAGCTAAAGGCTTTACCGAAGGAATTTTCATATTTAGCGACGGAAAAATTCCGTCGCTAATGGTTATTTTTCTTGTAGTGAAAGAAACCCTTTTGAAAGGAAATGAGTACAAATGAAGCTCTAGTGCAATAGAGAGATGAGAGAATTGATGACTTGAAGGATACTCACTCTCAATCAAAGAATTGCTCACAAAGATGCTCTCTGTAATGATATAAATCATGAAGATGAAGAGAGATAAGTTTAATCTATGAGCCTTGATATTTCTCTAATGAATGGAGGCTTAGAATTTGTTTTCCATGGTGTTTGATGAAGGCCCAAAATATTTATATAGAGAAGAGATCAAATATAGCCATTATAGGCATAATATGGCCAAAACTGCCATTGCAGTCGACTGTATTCCCAATGCAGTCGACTGTATTCCATCTAAATTAGCCGTTGGAGTCTTGTCCTCGAAAATAGCCGTTGAAACTGAGTTTTGACCAATGTAGTCGACTGCATTCTAATGCAGTCGACTGGATTCAAATACAGTCGACTGTATTACCCTATATTGCCTATCGGCTGCCTCACGGAACCCCCTTTCCTATTTTTGTCATAATGTTCTCTAGAAAATTCAAATTCAGGTACCATTTTTTGCATTGAAAAGCTAATGAAAAGTTTTATCAAGATATGAAAAGATTAGAACCAAAAATGTTTTTTGAGAATATCTGAGTGAGCTCCAAAGTTCACTCATTTTCAAGAACCACACTTGTGTGAAAGATTATGAACTCACATGCAATGCACAAGGTGTTCTAAGGTCTTTTTAGGTCATAGTTATCAGCCCAAGCATCAAACCAAGACTAGTTACATAATTGTAAAGATCAACCAATAATAACTTTGCCTATGCATTCTTTCTTGCTCTTTGACATTAGACTTGATGAAGCTTCCATAGCATGTCACCATAGCTTTAAGCTTTTTTGTCTTTAATCCATCTATCCAACTTCTCAAATGTGTCTTCATGAGTGTGCATATATATACCTACTAAGAATACACTCAAAGCACACATTAAAACATAATCAATGTGTAGTTATCATCAAAACAAGATGTAAGCCTAGGTTATCCAATCATAGGGCTAACACTATTCATTTGAGATATGTTAAGAACTTTGATTACGTCTTCTGAGGTTATGTTTTTGTTAGATGTTTTGGGCATATATTTCTTATAAGTAAGAATATTTTGAAATAGTATGTGTAGGTCCGCCTCCGAGTTGCGGGCATGACACAATGCGTGTGTAAAGATGAACTTAGCAATATAATATTTTTAAAATATCAAGCTTCGATTTTATACTCTATTTTAACTGCATTTTTAATAAATTTTAAATTATAAAAATCAAACATGTCCTTCTATATAGTTATATATCATTTAAATTTTTTTATTTTGTGTCACTTTTTAAAAAATTTCTTCGAATGAATTGCCACCGTTCTAGATGGGTAGATATGTAACATTAAAAGAAGTGTTATACCAAAAAGTCTATTCAATTTATATATGGTACTAGTCACCATGGCACACTCAATACACATGCAAAAGTAGAATCAATAATATACTTTTGGTTAAAACAATCAAACATCAAATATTAGTGTTTATTGTCTCTATTCTAGTTGTTATATAATACCAAAAGGGATATCACTACAAGAAAAAGGATTTTAGCGACGGGCATTTTCGTCGCTAAAAGTCTTACATCCGTCGCCAAACACTTTTCGTGACGGAATTCCCGCGCTAAAAGTTTGTTACCAATAACCACGTCGCTAAAACTTTTGTGATGGAATTTTAAAATCCGTCGCCTAAAAGTTGACTTGCAGCGACATGCGTATTTATACAGGTAGCAACAGAATATTCGGCGCTAAATATATTATCCGTATTTTAATTTATTTATTTTTCAAAAATAATTGACTACATAAAATATTTAGTGACGGAACATTTCGTTGCCAAAAATTTTAACGACAACCATTTAGCGACAAAACATCCGTTGCTAACACATATTCATATATTGATGAATTTTAGGTAGGGAATATCCGTTACAAAAAGTATGTCGTTTAAAACTTTAGCGATAGAATTTTCTTCGCTAAAAGTTCGTCTCTAAAGTCAAACTAATTTTAAAAATATTTTTTTTTATTTTTAATCCCCAAACTTGTAATTACAAATTGGCAACAATCATTCTCAATCCAGCAAATATTTCTCAATGCACATTAGGGTTAAATAATTCCTGATTCATCAGTAAATTTTTAACCCTAAAACAGACACAACACACATATATAAAGAATGAATTGCATACTAATAAAAAAATAAAATGTATACAAAGTTCAGGAGGGCACGGGAGTGGGGTACAATATAGTAGAGGATGGGAGGGGAGTACAAGTCGGGGGGGGGGGGGGGGGGCGCCACGAGAGCTAGAACGGGATCCAAATAGCTAAGAGGGGAAGGGTTGATCAGGGGTCGCCAAGTTTCGGATATGAATTTTGCTAATCGTTCACGTCAACGGGGGCACTGTGATTTGTATCCAGCTGGGCAGGTCCAACATCATTGCCCTGCATGTAAAGGCACGGATGCATTAATCTCGATATCAATCATATATAGTGTTTACTAAATGCATATGGTGGTTCTACCTGATTATGCGCCATGATCATCCTATACACCTCTGTAGCAATGCGACGGATCTCGTCCTCGTGTAACAGCGAGCGTTCCACAGTCGGTATCTGCATCTGCGGAGATGCAGCAGGGGGTGAGGATGCTCCTATCACAGCACCTGCAATCGTACCAGGGAGGCCGCATATGCGGCCTAATTAAAACTGATTAATACTCATTAAAACCGATTAACCCTAATTACTTCTTAATTAAATTATAGTTTACACTAATTACTCCTAATTAAACCCAACTAACTCCGATTAACCCTAATTAGCCTTAACTAATACTGATTAGCTCTAATTAACATTGATTAACCCTAATTTACTATTAATTTAATCTCTAATTAGCCTAATTAGCCCTAATCACCCCCTGATTAACCTAATTAAATTCTAATTATCCTGATAAATCATAGACAAATTCTAATTAAACCCATTTATGGTAATTAACCGTAATATGTTCTAATTAGGCTCAATTAGTCCTTAGTAGCTGAATTAGCCCTAATTAAACCCTGAATAACACTAATTGATTCTAATTAAACGTAATTAGCTGTAATTAACCCTAAATAGTTTGAACTAGCCCTAATTGTCCTTAATTAACACATAACTCGGCATGTTCACCTTCATTAGCTCTTAATTAAATCCTAAGTAATAATAATTAAGTCTAATTAAACCCAATTAACCGTATTTTCCCTTAATGAGGGGGTTACCCAAATGATCAAGTGGGAGGTTACTACCCCATATATATATATATATATATATATATATATATATATATAGGGGAAAGCGAATATGTTGCTGGTCTTAGGCAACTTGCCTAAGGCTAGCGACCAATACTACGTCGTTTTGCTGAAGCCCCTTGATTTTTCCCAAAACAAACGAGTTTCCTCCCGTCGTCTTTTCATCATCTCTCACTGTGATCAAGACTTGGCCAACTCCATTTAATACAGAGGTTATGCGACGGTGGCTCCTCTCATTGTTTTTACAATCAGCCCAATTAGTGATTTCAATATTTCAGATTGCGATTCCTCCAGCTTCAATTTTTTGACTTGATAATGAAAAAGAAGTTTGCACTGGACAACCTCTTTAATGTATTGCACTGTTGTAATTTATTGGTTCATACTGTAATTTGGGTCTTTGAACTGCAAGTAGAAAAATTATGTGAAATCAACAATATTGCTGCTGTGATTAATTTCTACGATGTTAGAGGTTGTTGGTTGTCAATTGGATTTTAAAGGTGGTGGTGCCATTCAAATGTTGTATGCATGTGGTGTCGGGGGTAAGATCTTGTGATTACGGTGGTAATTGGTGGTGATGGTGGTTTGGTGAAGGCGGTGGTGGTCGAGATTGATAGTGCGGTGGTGGCTTGTGGCAGTCGTGGGTGGTGTGTCACCGGCGAAAGAGGCCAGCGATTGGGTGAGGGGCAGTCAGTGAATCTGTGATGTGGCCATAGAAGAGAGGCCAACAACTTGGCTGTGTACGGAGGCACCGGTGGTTTGTAATGATAGGGGTGGTGGGTGTTATGGCGGCGGCGATAGGTAGTGTAATCTCCGGCGAAGACGGATGGCCAGCGAGGGAGGCCTGCAATTGGGTGAGGCGGCAATGATGGGTGGTGTTATACCAGGCGAAGAAGGATAGCCGGAGAGGGAGGCTGGCGATTTGGCGAGGCGGCAGTGGCTGATCTTGAAGGAAGAGAGAGGCTTGGGAGTGTGGTTACTGGGTTGTGATGGTGGGTCGCCGGTGTGGAGGCTTGCCGGCGACAGTGTCCGGCGAATAAGGATCGTCTGGTGTTGGCTGATATGTTGAAAGAAATAGAGAGAGAATGATGGGGGAGAGAGAAAGAGAAAAAAAGAGGTATAAAGAGCCGACCAAAACGACGTAGTTTTGGTCGCTAGCCTTAGGTAAGCAGCCTAAGGCTAGCAACATATTCGCTTTTCTCAGATATATATATATATATTTTTTTTCTTTTCATTGGTTTAACTAGTTACCTTTTACGGTTTTGTCAATTTGAATATGCGTACATCACAGCTTTGTGGTTTTGATAGCTGATCTTGGCCGAGCAGATTTTCATCATCTTAAATTATGTACGTTATGAGTGGGTCTACGTCTACGTCAGCTTGAGTTTTTATTAGAACTTTATTATTGTAAATTAAATGTTTGCTAATATCGTACTTTTACGTATGCATATCGCTATTTACACTTTTTATGTAAATCTACTTCTGCTAGACCTTGGGATCAGTGGCGGAACCAGGATTTTATCCCAGGGGGGGCTAAAAGTATACCGAATGAGATAAATATTTTTATAAGTAAAATAGCACACAAAAACAAAGTTCGTCAGAGTTGAACTCATCGCTAATTCTGCTTGAATGCCCGAAATGAACATCACGGTGCACAATGGGAGCCTTGTCTCTTACTGTTGGAATTTGAGACTGTTGAATAATATTTTGATTTATACGCTCATTCTTATTAGACTGTAATAACTTTTTCACCTTTGGTTTCTTTTGATAGAACCTTTCCATTCTGAAAAAAATATATATTATTTTAAGTATCAATCCATCAATTATCAATCAAATAACCTAGTTAATTACAAATATTTTATTCTTTTACTTTTTCAGTCATGTTTTATTATCGTGTTAACCTAATTAACTTAATTTCACCCCACCATTCAACTAAATCACATATCCGACATCTCAATCCAATTGGGTCTCATCCTCCATCAACCATCTCAATTCTCAAATGCTCAATGCACAATTAACAACATGTAATCAGCATGAAAATAATCTCAATTTTTAAATGCACAATTAACACAACCTAAATTTATCAATCAAATAATCAATGCTCAAATGGGATAAAAATCCAATTGGGTCCCATCCTCCATCAACAATCTCAAATCTAAGTGCTCAATGCACGAGTAACATCCATAAAGCATCAATTAATAATCTAAATTATCAAATACACAACTAACAACCTAAAATTATTAATCAAATAATCAATTCTCAATAGCAAAAGAAATTGTTCAAAATGCACACTGACCTCGGTCCTCAGAAATCAGAACGGCGTCGTTGTCGCAATGTTGTCGGTGACTGAAACTCAAAGTCAGATCTGCAATTTCACTATTTCAAGCGCCGTGACCGCCGAACGGCAGTGGCGGAACTTCCTCGGTTCGTGCGCCGGCTCGTAGACGGTAGATCTAAGCTAGATCTGTCGCCCATATCTGTTCTGGCCGGAGTCGCCGGAGTTGGGTGGGGACTGGCCGGAGTTGGGGTGGGGACCGCCGGACTGAGGAGGGCCTTCGCCGGCTTCGCGCTTCGGAATCGGAGGACGGACGACGACCAACTGATGAGAGCCCAGCTGAGCCGACGACCGGTGGCCGTGGGTCGGTGGGTGGTGCCGGCGTGCGGGCGGTGAGCTGCGGTGGCTGAGAGAGCCGAGAGAGGAGGACTGGAGGAGAGATGCCAGCATCACGGCGACGGTGTGAGAGCTTCACTGACGGCACGGCGACCGACCGTCGACCGGTGTCCGACTGTCCGGTGACTGAGACTATGAGCCGGCCGAGAGAGGAGGAGAGAGAGAGAGAAAGGAAAAGTGGAAAATGAAAAAAAAAAACACTATATATATATTTAAATATATATATATTTTTTTACAAGTACAAGCGTAGTTCCGCCCCTGCTTGGGATCCACTAGGAGTACAACTTGATACATACGTACGTACATACATAAATACATGCATGGAGGTGATTTAAATATTCTCGAAGTGGGAAAGCAAAATCCGAGTCAACCGCACCATTTTTAGGATCCTAATCACACATCTAACTTCAAGAACATGACTTGCCTGTCTGGGATATGCCCAGTTTTGTTGGCATGACAATGGCTTTCTGCAATTAGAATCATGACATCAGCCCGACGA
The DNA here is from genome assembly GCA_033065855.1 of Escallonia rubra. Classification (NCBI taxonomy): domain Eukaryota; kingdom Viridiplantae; phylum Streptophyta; class Magnoliopsida; order Escalloniales; family Escalloniaceae; genus Escallonia; species Escallonia rubra. Next base: position 25,437 of record JAVXUO010002278.1, read on the forward strand.
CGTCACTGCGTACAACTCTTTTTTTAGGCAAATACCAAAAAAGTCTCGCTAATTATGGACCAATAAACCAGTTGACTACTCCATTAAAATGCGTTTACACAAGTTGCTTTGAAGCTGACTAACCAAAACTAAACGAGAAAATGGATTCACACTATGAGCAGAGCGGAGCAAAATGCGGAGCGGAGCAGAGCATAGCAGGCTGCCAATACTTAACCGCAAACTTGATGAATACATATATACACAACTAGGCTAGTAGAAAATTGAAGTGGCACCTCTTGTCGGTTCTGTTATGATTATAAAATGTATATCATCATCATTCATTGAAGGGCCCACTTGAAAGAATGAGTTAACCTTTTTGTTTTTATAGTTTACAATTTGAGCATATTTCTCTTTTCTTTTTCCTTTTTTCTTTTTCTATCACTTTGTTAAAAATTGATAAAATGTCTTAGTTCTTTCTTGAAGAAGCTCGATAATTTAACATTTGTGCTTGAAGTAGACTTACACTCGACATGATTATTTACAAGAAACGTGCTAAGTTTAACCTTTGCACTTAAAGTAGACTTGCACTCGACAAAACTATCTTTAAGATTACAATCTTCAAATTAGTATGTCAAAAGGGTTCACTCATAGGAGAAACCTATGAGTGAAGATTACAATTTTAAAATTAGTAATTTGAAGATTACAATCTTCAAATTACTAAGTCATCATGGGTATTTAGAGTATGAGAACTTAAGCACCCGTACTTTTAGGACATTCGTTTCCTGTTTTTTGCGATGATGATAAAAAAAGATTATTTTTTGGTATACTTTTACCATTTTATGTTTTCGTTTTTTGTAAAATTACTCAAATAATGACAAAAAACTGAAAACACCTCCGAGGTGTGGTGTTTTCATCTTTTGTTTTCACCCAAACTTAACTAAATGTAAGAAAAGGTAGCTAAATTTTTTTTGGTAAAAATAATAAAAGTACAGAAACATATTTTCTAATTGAATACGAAAATCATGAAAATGAAAAAAGAAAACGAATATGGTAGACATACGGGGCCTTAACTTTTCTTGGACCTCATAGATTTCCTTATATTGGGCATACGAGGAGGTTACCCCTTTCATATATGTAGGATTGCATTACCTATCCATTCAATTCAGGGATAAAGCACAAGAATGTAATGATTTCTAGGACATTAATTAGAGTACTATAATAACGATAGTCCTATTCGGCTATGGTGTTGCATGTCAGAAACTGTTTTAAGTGTTAATAGTCCGAAATAAGTCCACTATATTAATTAGATAGAGTTTTAGAGGCTTTAGAATCTGTTTTGTAGTTTTATAGGATTTATATAATATCTAGGAGTGTTTTTCTTTTCCTTTCTAGTAATAGATTATAAGACATAGTCATGATGTATGTATCGCTTTCATTAGGAGGGACTAAAAGGAAAGGAACACTAAATGGCAACAAAAAAAAAAAAAGAAAGAAAAAAGAAAAGACAACCAATAATATTACATGTCGCTTCCATGATCTGCAAGACTTTGTATATGATAACAACGTTCATCCTTTGCTGTGTTATTTAGTGATGATTTACATAATGTTAGTATTTGATAAGACTTTGGATAATTATTAGAGACGTGCTTCGTTAGGTTCTATATCAGTTTCGAATCCTTGGGCGTATAAATAGGCTGAAGTAAGCTACCTACGGATGTCCCACTTGAAATAAGAAGCCAGAGAGAGAGAGAAGCTACTATATACTACACTTGAAACAAAATGGTGAGAGCTCCTAGCTTTGACAAAAATGGACTGAAGAAAGGTGCATGGAGTGAAGAAGAAGACGAGAAGTTAAGAGCTTACATCCAGAGATACGGGCACTGGAACTGGCGCCAACTCCCAAAGTTTGCGGGTCGGGACACTTTCTTCCTTTATTTTTGCCCTTTATGGGGGATCTCTATACATAGCTAACAGATTCTTGCTGGTTTGGAGTAACAATCATTATCAACCAATCCTTCTTAGCCCAAATTTTCGGCTTGTCTAACAGACCAGTTATTAGTGTTGTATGTAGAGCCCCAAGGGACTCTGAATTCAAACATGAAACTTTTGAAAACAGAAATGTAGCGCTTTTTTCCACTTAAAAGGTTTTGGAAAATAATCTCCTTACCAGAATTGCGCATTTCGCACTAGGTGTGGCTGCTTACAATCTGCTTGCTTGTTTCTTAAAGTTTCCGGAGGAAACATAACTGTAATGAAGGAAAAGACGAACCACTACATACCTTAACCATATTTCATCTTTCAGGTCTATCCAGATGCGGAAAGAGTTGTAGGCTAAGATGGAAGAATTACCTTCAGCCTAACGTAAAACGCGGGAACTACAGCAAACAAGAAGTGGAGCTCATCTTGAAGTTACATGATAGACTTGGAACCAAGTACGTAAATGTTATTCCATTGGACAAATCATGAAATCAAGTACTGAAAGGTGGTCGGGTTTATCTTGTATTTTAGTTTCTTATAATGACTGCGATTATTCTTTTTCGTATACAGATGGTCGGCCATGGCAGAAAAATTACCAGGAAGAACAGATAACGAAATAAAGAACTATTGGCACACCCATCTCAAGAAACGAGCCGAATCAAATCCAAAAATGAACCAGGCCACAGAGAAATTTCCTGAAACTGCATCTGAAAATATGGTCTCTGACAATCATTGTCAGCAGAGCTCAGTAAGCCACCACTTGCCAGCCGAAGCTTCACGAGAATCATTTTCCTCTTCAAACGATGACTGTTCACTTTTCCATTCATCTGAAACATTCTGGGAGCACATTGAAGATTTTTGGACCAAACCCTTTTTAGCGGATCACACACCATGCAGTCAAGATGATTTTTTGTCCGCCCTAAATGAGGGAGAATTTACGTCATCATACTACTTCTGTGATGGCACTGAGGTGTTCAACCAACCCATGGATTGAATGCCAGTGAGATTAGGAGACAAGTGTGTTAAGGAGTGTAAATACTTGGGGTCATTCGCTTTATCGCTACGCTCAATTGTTATTCATTTGCAACCGGCAATTAATTTATTGACTGCTTTAAATTTAGGCGCTGAACTGCTCCTCTATTTTACTGCTTTGGATCATCATTCGTATATATGCACTCTGCCTATGATGTTCTTGTTGAGCTGAAGATCAGATTACTTGTGCAAGTGGAAGTATACATCGCTTGTTAAACCCAACTTGTTTTACAGTCTTCTTCGTTGATCGTTTCACTATTGAATCCACCGAAATTCTGGTGGAACTCGCCGGAAGAAGCGGCTACTGGGGTTACTCTGTAAGTTTCACAAATCAACAACCAAGCGCACACCCTCTCTGTTGATGGAAGATATTTGGCCCCGGAGGAGATGGATATTTATCGAGACTAGACAGTTGCGTTGGAACCATCGCAACAGTTCCTTCGCAATAGTCTGGTATCTGAGTTTTGCTCCCAAATAATTGGAGCCCCTCTTCGGCCGCCCATGGGTCGGATCCGAATTGGATCGGACCAAGATTCCCTACATCTCCCACTCGGGCTCAGTGGGCACCGATGGCAGTGCATCTCAAATAAGCAATCACGTCAAATTCTTCTCATACTGATTAATGATATACGTGGAACCAACGAGTACATGTAAACTAGAAGGTGGCATGCCCATATTAATTCTCCATCAAACTAACATGGAGGACATGCCTCAAAACAAGAAGGGTAAAAACTTAGTCTATGCCCTGAGAAGCTTAGCCACATTAAATTGAACATTTCTAATCCCTCACAAGTCGAAATTCAAAACATGCTCTACCTCCCATTGCGGTAATGCGCTCATATTCAATTTTTCAAGAAAAATATATGTACAAATATATGTACCTACGATAATGGAAAAAGTTTTTAAGAGGTAATGGCCATCAAAGGGCATCAAACATAACATCCATACAAGGATGTATTGTTAAAGATGTTTTTCCTTATGTCTCATGCCACTTAGTTTTGATTTGGCTGCTTTCCTCAAAATGTCCCTATAAACTGCATCAATTATAGCCATAGGTAACATACTAAAGTAGCAATAGTGAACCTTAACTTAATAACATAGTCCAATATTTTCACAGGACGGAGTAAGGTCAATACAATTACCTACACGTATTACACAATGAGAAAACAAGGACCGATTTCTCACTTGCCTTTTCCGGTCAACTTATGAGCATATGTAGTATGATGTACATGCTACGATATTAAAATCACTAAAGTGAGGATGTCACTTTCTAATGTCATATACTGTAAAAGAAAATATCTTGGTCTAGTCTCTATCTAAGCGTCTAACATGAGATTCTCAAGTTGGACGTGTTTTCGGAATATCCAGTTGAGGTCTCACATTTGGCTTTCTCAAGCTACTTAAAAAGGGTTATTTTTCAAATTCATTACAAGGAAAATGACTTTTAGCGACGGACACCCCGTCGCTAAATATCCATATCTAATAACCCTATTGTCAAAAAACCAATTTTTGGCGATAGACAATAATTTCATTTAGCGACAAAATGTCCGTCGCTAAAGAGAATTTTTGTATCTTAGTTTAATTTCTATTCTTTTTGGAAAATTCTTAATTTCAAAATATATTTAGCGATCGAAAATTTCGTCGCTAAAGGTTTTAAACCTATGGGCATTTAGTGACGGAAAGTCCATCGTTAATAGCCCGCCCACAAAAAGTAATGGACTTTTATCGATGGAAAATCCTCGCTAAAAGCCCGTCAGTAAAACTTTTAGTGACGGAATAAAATCCGTCGTTAAAAATATAATTTTCTCTATTTTTTTTACCCAAACCTGTAATTCAAATTCAAACTTGTAATCACAATTCCAACACTCAATTGTCGGATTCACATTCGGGTTAAAGAAATGCTGATCTTAAAGCATAGTGTGTGTGTGTGTGTGTATATATATATATATATATATATATATTCAAATTTCAATTCTATACTAATGGAAAAATAAAATATATGCAAAGTTTATTCAAAATTGTGAAGCAAATATAAAAAGGGGCAGACACAAGAGCGGGAGGGGGATAGAAATTGGGGAGGAGAGGGGAGCACAACTTCTGGAGGGCACGGGAGGGGAAGAGGGGAAGGGCTCTAGGGGAATTAGGTCATAATTGTGGCGTTAGGTCCTATGTTCTTTGGTGATGGTATTAACTGGTATTAACAGGAGAAAACGGAAGAGAAGGAAGGTCTCTAATGGGATACGAGGGCTCTCTTTATAGAGCAGAATGAGAAGATTGTGGGGCGTGGAGAGGAAGAGTGCAAACTTATCTAAGGCCTATAGACAAACTGGTTCATGACTGGGTACGTCAGGTCCTACCCAGTCACGTGGTGTAATTTCCGATTAACGTGGCAGTTAACTACTGACTTGGTGCTCTCGATCCGTGATTCAAGTTGTGGCATGTCTAGACACTGATTCAACACGGTTTAGATCCTAAAGAGCACATACCTTTGTCCTATGAGGTGCGTTTACGTCTCTGTCCTTTGGCAAGGGAAAAGAATAGTTAGCACCGCCACACTCATCCCCCATTCTCCGGTCCAATCTCTTCTCTGGTTTGAGCTTCATTAATATCTAGTTTTTGAACTTTTTTGGTCCTGTGATCATGTCTAATCGCGCATTTATCTATGTGAAGCCAGAGAAGCTTGAGAGTAGTGCCATGAAAAGGAGAATGAATTGGAATCGTAACTGTGATAATTTATCTTGGATAAAAATTCAAAAATTAGTTAATATGTGGGTGTTTCACATTGGTTATTCAGATAAGGTTGTGACTTGGCCCTAAGTATATAAATGATCTTATTCCAAATTGGTTATTGAGAGAAGGTTACGACTTATCTCTAAGTATATATAAGTCGTTTTGTATTGTGTTTTAGGGACTAGGGAGAAGAGCTGCTCTTTGAGAGGATTTATTGAGAGAGACGTAGATCTGTAATCTTTATTGCCACACATAGCAAAATCGACGCTATCACCGTGGAGTAGGCTTGCACTAAACCACTTTAATTAATCTTGTGTCATGTGTCCCTTTATTTTCTATTATTGTTTTCGATTCTTTTCTTCATTGTTTGGTGCGAAATCTATTATATTTTTTAACAAGTGGTATCAGAGCTAAGGTTTATGTTAGATTGAAAGCACCTTGCGATGGCGCCAAATATTTCGACAAAGCATGATTTGAAGAAATTTGATGGATCGAATGATTTTAGTTTATGGAGGATGAAGATGCGGACTGTTCTCATTCAGCAAGGGTTGTTGAAAGCGTTAAAGGAGAATCAAGGGTTTCCTGAGATGATGTCTGCTGGTGAAAAAAAGACATGTTAGAGCTAGAGAGCCCGTAGTGCTCAATTGTTGTATTTAGCCGATACCATGTTGCAAAAGGTTTCTCAGAAAACGACTGCGGTTGGATTGTGGCTGAAATTGGAGAGCTTGTATACGACGAAGTCTTAACAAATCGCCTATATTTGAAGCAACACATGTTTACTCTTTGGATGAGAGAAGATATATCGATTCGTGATCATCATGATGAATATAATAAAGTTAATACTACAAGGTAAAAGTCCGTGGGGAAAAATCCCGTCGCTAAAAGATTAGCTACAGAATTTGATGATCCGTCGGAAAAAATCACTTTTTACTGACGGAATTATTTACTTTTAGTGACGAAAAATTCCATCGCTAAAGGTAATTTCCATAATTTTTTATGTTTTCTCAAAATTCAATTGAAAAATATTTCTAGCGACAAACATCTGTAGTTAAAAGTCCGTCGTTTTGTAAGCCTTTTAATGAAGGAATTTCGTTGCTAAATGCCGATAGGTAAAAGTTAAAACAAAAAAGTTGTTTTTTAAATTGTTATTAGTTTTAAAAAATTCAAGCCTATTTCTATCAACAATTAATCCCAATTACCAAATATATCAACAATTTTATTCTTTAGGCTACCGTTCTTATTTCAAGCAATAGAAATAAAACATAAGTCATAAACCACCAAATACATCCCAAAAATAAATATACACCGATTAAAATAAATTCAAAACTAACAGATATTAAAACTGTAGCAGTGGCAATATTACAAAAGTGAAAAGCAACCGCATCATACACCAAAAGATTGATGTCACATCCATAGAATGCTTGTGATCATTACCAAAGCCTTTAAGATCCAAATTTATGTGCTTCGCCAAGGACTCTTTTGCAAGCAAGCTCATGCCACTGAATTGATAGTCCACCTGTTACACCACAAATCCTCTTACTAGTACGTAACCAAAAGAACACCCCAGGGTATGGGTTTCCCAAGGAAAACCACCAACAGAATTGAAGAAGCATATAACAACATGAAATGGAGCCACATTCAGATGCCTAACAAGCCCATATTCTTCCATTTAGGATGAAATCAACCTCTATACGGACCAACAGAAGCACCAATATAAATCACCTTAAAGGGTTTCCTATGCACTCATGGACCAGCAAAACCATCAGACCAAAACTCGGTAAAACACTTCCTATACACTCAGCATAGGTAAATATAAACATGACTATAGGATTTTAGCAGAACACTTAGGAAAGGAAGTTTGTAAAGATGAGGCTTTATAGTACATTAATATGGAAAAAGAAAACTCTCTAATTATTACCATCATCTGCTGTATTGCCAGTAAACCTTAAATTACATTAGTGTTCTATGCATGCATACACACCAGAACCACCATAAACTTTAAATTGCATTTGTGTTTTACGTATCGAGTATTTCATAAACAAGGCATACTTCTATTTTATGACAATGTCATACGTTTGTCCAAGAAGGATCTTAAGTATCTACCATATCCCGCATGATCAGTGCAATACCTACATGTCTAATGCATATGCCAAACTTAGCCAAAACGAGATAAGTATATATATAAGTAAACAAATTTGTTACCTCCAAATAAAGAAGATCACTTGAAGGATACAGTAATAATATTTGAAATTATTCTACAAACGAGATAAGTATAGATAAGTAAACATATTTGAACATTCTACAAAATTGACCTAAAATCCTTCCCCTCTTCCCAGCGCAACTCTACAACGATACAGTAATAATATTTGAAACTTAACTTACTTTTCCTATATTGAATAAAAAAAACAGAAAAATGGGGCAGCACCTACGAACATGGATAATATCCAAAATACCAATCTAAAAACACTTCACTGGATCTACAAAGCACTCTTGTTCCACTTTTTCAGGTGTTTATAACTTATAAGTATTTCCTACATTAAAATCCCTCTAAAGTAATGGAAAAGCGAAGATACAAACATACACACCTAGTGCAACCATCGTCTAGATGTTAGTAAAAACTTCGCACTTGGAAAGAAAAAACCTACTTTCACGCGAATCACACCAAGTCTATATTCAGTCCTTCTTAAGGACCCAACCAATTTTATTCCTAAAGAACATCAAACCCATAGAAAAGTAACTTCATTTTTAGATTTCATAAGCAAAATTTCATCACAAAAAACACCCACGTAGATTATCTCCTAAAAGAAGGCATACTAATTGATTACAAACCATCGAACAACAAATCAATTACAAGCATAAACCAATTACAAAGAAATGTAGAGAAACTACATCCGAAGTCATTTCCAAGGGACATGGTGGCACTCCCCTTGGTAGGGAACAGATACTGGTACCCACCACCCAGCTTCATCTTATGTCTCCTTAATCACTGCTCGCGAGCATCCGATAATACTCCAAGCTCATTAATCTTTTTGGCCAAACTCCACTGCTCGAAACCCTAAGCACAAAGACCGAGGGGGCTGGGGGTGAAGAGGGAAGAAAGAAAATAGTGAAGGGGAAAATGAAATGGAAGCAAAGTTAGGGTTTGCTTAATTTATAGTAAGATAGAAAAATTATTTTCCAGGATAAAAATATATTTAGTGGTGGATTTTTGTGTCGGTAATAACCTGTCAGTAAAAGTCCAAAACCAAATACCTTTACCGACAGAATATTCTGTCGGTAAAGATCTTTAGCGACGGATTCTTATCAATAGACAAATTCGTCGCTAAAAGTAGGTCTTTAGGGACACATTTTTACTGAAGGACAAATCCATCGGTAATAGTGACTTTTTGTGACGGATTTTGTTCCTTTGCTAAAACTCCTTCGGGAAAAGCTGTTTGTTTTGTACTGATATTAGACTTGCAAAATATTGATATCAAGATAGAAGATAAGGACAAAGCTTTAATGTTGATGTATTCTATACCTCCGTCTTATAAACGTCTTGTTACTACCTTATTATATGGAAAGGATAGTGTCTCCTGAAGGAGGTTGAGGCTGTAATAAATTCTCAAGAATTAAGAAAGAAGGTTACAGAAAACAGGGACAGTGGTGGTTGGCTATGAGGACTATGGTGGTGGATGGTGGATACGGGGCAGTGGTCTTGAATGGCATCGTGGTCGTTGGCTGCCACGGTGAAGGTTTGCTGAACACAAAGAAGACCTTGTTACATTCAAAAATTAATCTAATCTAACCTAATAAACATGTTGTTTAAGAACTTTGGTCAATGATTTGCTTACTCTAACAAATCTTGAAAGAGTTAATTTTACCACCATATATTGCCATTATGTTTTCACCACAAAGTAAGGCATGGACAAGTTTGTGGTACGAAAATAGGCACTCACGTAAACCTAGCATAAGCAAAGATACTTAAATAAAATAGCGTGTAAAGCATGAATTATATTCAATTACTTTTATTTGAAAATTTAAAAAAAAAAAAAAAACTTTTTTATGGCATTTTTTTGTTGTGATTAACATTTAAACACTTAAGTTCATCCTTAGCAATACACCAAAATATTTCAATTTAATTTTAAATTTTACATCTTCAAGTCATTCTCTTGTATGATAAGGAAAAATTAGACGTCTAGAAAATAGAATTGCATCTAAAACCTAAATAAATGTCAGTTATGTTCTAATTAAGTTAGTGTCCAACTTAAATTGAATGCCATATTGTATTGAAGATAACTCTAACTCAATAAACATATTTATTAAATAATTTATAACTTTTTTTCAACATATATAAATGATATGGTATAAAACAATAGAGCAAAATTTATCTGTTAATATTAAACTAACATGTAGATTAAGTTATGAGCATGTAATTGTAATGTACATATTATTTTCAAAAGATTCTTACACAAGCACAGTAAAAATGTCTCATGCAATAGTAAATTGACCTTAAGATATTCTTTGCATATTTTCATCAGTGGAGTCTACATTTTTTAAATAATAAATAAAATTTTTAATATTTGTTCCTTCATATGGTTACTAAATCAGAATTAGCCATATGCATAGGGACATCACTTATTGCCATAAGGGTTCATTTATTCTGTTAAAAGGAAGTTCATCCATTTAAAAATGGAATTGGGTGGTGATGCGCACGACAACGAATATGGATGAAGGAGGGCTTGGGGCGGGGCGGGGGGGGGGGGGGGGGGAGAGGAGGATGGTGATGCTGGGGAACTGGGGTGGAGGTGTAGGGGCAGGTGGATAGATGGGAAGGGAGAAGGAGCATCAGGACGTATGGTGGTGACATGCATCGCATGGTGGATGCGGAGAACAGGAAGACGCGGCGGCGCAATCAGCAAATTGACTCCTGGTTTGGTATAAGTTTTTTTTGTTGGTTTTGTTTTTTTTTTGAAGACTTATTACTATTTTATGGTTTTGTCCCTCATTTTGACTACTAATTTTGACCTCTTAAGGGTCAACAATACACCCAAATAATATGATTTAGTTTTAACTTTTATACTCTTAAAGTCAGTGTCTTACTCCCTTCGTCCCTTAAAGAGTGATCCATTTTAGTTTGCACGTTTATTAAGCATTTAGGTTATATATTGTGTGTCTTTTCCCATTTTATCCTTTAGAGAGAGGGGGAAAGAGAATGGGCCATGAGAGAGAAAATTGGTTGGTAGAGTGTTAAATGTAGAGAGAGAAATAAAATAAAAAAATGTAAAGTGGTGGGCCAAGAGAGAGAAAATGAGTTGGTAGAGAATTAAATATAGTGAGACAAATAGAATAAAAAAAGTATAAAAAGGGTAAATATGTAAAAATAGTTATAGAATCTTTCCTTATTTGAAAGTGATCACTTTTTGTGAGACGGCTCAAAAAGGAAATATGATCACTTTTTAAGGGACGGAGGGAGTATATGATAAGGAAAAAATAGACATCTAGAAAATAGAATTGTATCTAAAATCTAAATAAATATCAATTATTTTCTAATTAAGTTAGTGTCCAACTTAAATTGAATACCATACTATATTTGCAGATAAACTAACTTAGTAAACATGTTTAGTAAATAATTTTTAACACTTTGTTCAACTTATATAAACGATATGGTATAAAAAAAATAGACTAAAATTTTCTCTATTAAAATTAAACTAACATGTAGTTGAAGTTATGAGCATGTAATTGAAATTTACAAATTATTTCCAAAAGGTACTTATACGAGCACAGTAAAAATGTCTCATGCAATAACAAATTGACCTCAATATATTCTATGTATATTTTTATTAGTGGAGTCTACTTGTTTCATTTTTTTTATACTAAATAAGCTTTAATATTTTGTTCCTTTATATGGTTACAAAATCAAAATTAACTATATGCATAGGGACATCGCTTATTGATATCTCACCATATGAGCTCATTTGTTTTGTTAAAAGGAAGTTCACCCATTTAAAAATGGAATTGGGCGGTGATGGGGAACTGGGGTGGCGGTGTAGGGAAAAGTATATAGATGGGAGGGGAGAGGGAACGTTAGGAAGTGTGGTGGTGACTCGCGTGGCCCGGTGGATGAGGAGGGCAGGGAGAGGTGGCAGCGGACTCAGCGAGTTGACTCGTAGTTTGGTATAAGTTGCTTTTTTTTTTACGACTTATTACTATTTTATGGTTTTGTCCCTCATTTTGACTGCTTATTTTAACCTCTTTACGGTCAACACTGATGAAATGAGACCAAAAAAGTCACCGAATCAGAAATAGTAAAAGAGATTGAAACATTTAATAAAATAGTGTGCTGAATGAACAAAACTGGAATACTTAAAGGAGCATTTTCATAGTTTATCCAAAAAAAGAAAGAGTAACTTATTTAGTAAGAAGTGTTTGAGATTCTTCATAACAAATACTACACCACATAATTTAGGAAAAAAATTTGCTGCACACCAAGGAGCAGCGTCAAGCTACTACCCCTCCACGTGGCAGCACGTTATTGATCCAACGTCAAGGCCATGCTCCTCGCATGTGATCGGGCTGGCTGGAGAGAGATAACATACGTTAAGGGACGTCCCTGAAATTTTGGAAAGGAGAATAATTTGTTTCTCTCTCTCTCTCTCTCTCCACATATATATATATGGTAAAAATTTTGCTACACAACAAAGAGCAGCGTCAAGCTGCTAACCCTCCACGTGGCAGCACGTTATTGGTCCAGCATCAAGGCCATGGTCCTCACACGTGATTGGGCTGGCTGGAGAGAGATAACAGACGTTAAGGGACGTCCCTGAAATTTTGGAAAGGAGAATAATTTGTTTCTCTCTCTCTCTCTCTCTCTCTATATATATATATATATATATATATATCTCGCGCGTAATCACCTAGCAGTCTATTTCTCTCTCTATCTCTTCCTTCCCGTATTCTTCCTCCCCACCACACTCCAAGAACTTCTGGTCTTCAACATATCTTCACTCAAATCATATCAATAACGTACTCACATATGCATATATACCAGAATTTCTAGGAGCCCATCATTCAAATGGAAATGATATATCCTGGAACCAGGTACTGAACAAAAAGACCAAGTTGAAAGCTTATTCATGTTTTGTTGCAGCTTCATTGAGTACCTGCGCCTTCTGGGTTGGTCAAATGGAAATAAAAGAATCGGACTCAAAGCTTGTAATGTAATGAATATGAAAATTTACCTGGACCAGGTACTGAACAAAAAGACCAAGTTGAAAGAGGATAGACGGGCCAACTCATTGATGCTTCAGTGAAAACATCATTGAGTTGAAAGCTTATTCATGTTTTGTTGTCGGTGTCGTTATTCTATGTAATATCTCTTCTCTGGTTAAGGACTTTGCAACAGTAGTGAAATCTGAAAAACCATTCCCCACTATCCATAATTGGCAGTTTCTCAGAGTTTAGAAAAAGGTTTGCAGCTACAACTGTCCACCCAAAAGGTTTATTCTCACGCTAGCTAAAATGACTGTTCGTGACTAGTTCATTTAACTTGTTTTATTTTCTTATTATAATCCAAGTGGTGCAATATACAGCTACATCCAATTCTGAGTCGCATTTAAAAAATTTTGTCAGGTGAATGGCTTCAATTTGTGTGATTTTGTAAAACATAAACAATACGATCATTTTCAACATGGTGTGCCAGTTTCCAGGATATATCATTTCCATTCGAATGATGGGCTTCCAGAAATTCTACTATATATGCAGATGTGAGTACGTTATAGATATGAATTGAGTGAAGATATATTGAAGACCAAAAGTTCTTGGACTGTGGTGGGGAGGAAGAATACGGGAAGGAAGAGATAGAGAGAGAAAGATATAGGGAGAAATAGACTACTAGGTGATTACAGGAGATATATATATATCTATGTGTGGAGAGAGAGAGAGAGAGAGAGAAACAAATTATTCTCCTTTCCAAAATTTCAGGGACGTCCCTTAACGTCTGTTATCTCTCTCTAGCCAGCCCGATCACGTGCGAGGAGCATGGCCTTGAGGCTGGACCAATAACGTGTTGCCACGTGGAGGGTGATGCCAAGGAAAGTAGGTTCGTACTTACGTGGAGGTGCCACAAAGGCTGCAGTCCGTGTCAGCTTCCAAGTATGCAAAGTGAGAGATAGCAAGGACGGAGTAAGGGCTGAGAGCAAGGCTTCCCAGACAGGCCGTGAGGAATGGCAAGGCTAAGACGAACAGGGCCAGCAGTCGATAGTCCAAGTCAGGGTCCGAGTCGAGGTCCAATGTTACGATCTTAAGCTATGTCCAATTTTATGTTTCTCTCTCTAGAATCCAAGAGCTCTCCAATTCTAGAGTGAGAAAGTGATTTTTGTGAGAATGAAGAAGCAGTCCTTTCTTGAGTTGTAAAGTTCACTATTTATAGGAAACAATGTGCTTATGTCATAAAGTGCCATATCTCGTCCCCTGGGAATGACACGTCACCAGGGGGTCCCAAAATACCGGTTCTCCGTTGGACTGTCAGTTCCCAAATTTGCGTTGCCTGCCTCGCACAGCGTCGCTCTACCTGTCTGAGAAGACTGACCATACCATGACGGCATGATCAGAGTAAACCCGTTGCCCCAGCCACCAATCCAAGCCCTTACTGAATCCCACGAGGTGCGTCAAGAGACGCGCAGAGAACCTGACAGTGGTGAGGGTTACCCCTATAGCCAACTGCCAGGCGGACTAGGCGCGATGCCCTCCAAGGACCTGCTCCCGTCCCGGAGTGACCCGGGGGTCATTGCCCTGGTGGTGTCGACGATCAATGGTAACATGAGCGGACATGGTCGCAGCTTAGTGCTCCGAGTCCGTAGCGAGGGGTCCTCGTACCGGAGCCCCCTGTGACTGTGACAGCGATGGCTATGAGGTTGTGAGCCCATCCCGGTATGGGGGCCGAAGCCCCCCCTTGTGATTGAGACGGCGATGGCTATGAGTTTGTGAGCCCATCCCGGTATGGGGGCCGAAGGCCCCCTTGTGATTGAGACGGCGATGGCTATGAGGTTGTGAGCCCATCCCGGTATGGGGGCCGAAGCCCCCCTTGTGATTGAGACGGCGGTGGCTATAAGGTTGTGAGCCCATCCCGGTGCGAGGCCGAAGCCCCCTTGTGATTGAGACGGCGATGGCTATAAGGTTGTGAGCCCATCCCGGTACGGGGCCGAGGCCCCCCTGTGATTGAGACGGCGATGGCTATAAGGTTGTGAGCCCATCCCGGTACGAGGCTGAAGCCCCTTGTGATTGAGATGACGATGGCTATAAGGTTGTGAGCCCATCCCGGTAGCATGCAACATGATTGTGGCGCATGAGCGCGGTGCTTATAGCACGAGACAATACCTGGTGCCTGGGGCACGTGTTGTGAAAGTGGCGCGGCGACGAACGTCGCGAAGCAATACTTGGTGCCGGGGCACGTCTCATGAGAATGGCGCAAGGGCGCGGCGACGAACGTCGCGGAGCAATACTTGGTGCCGGGGCACGTATCATGAGAATGGCGCACGGGCGAATACTTGGTGCCGGGGCACGTATCATGAGAATGGCGCATGGGCGCGGGTTGGGTGTCTCGAAGACAGGATGTGAGCTAAGTGTACCTGTCATAACAAGATAATGAATGCAACATGTAGTAGTGACAAAGTTGGGGAGTGATGGTATGCGGTTGTCAATGATGGTTTGTTCGTAGGTGGCATGCGACTTTGGGTGACGGGCATCAGGGGTGCGGTGCGTGATCATGGGCGTTGGACGAGAGACGTCACAGAGTTGATGTATGAACGTCCGTAAACATCGCGGAGGTGCAAAGACTCGAGAAAATAAGTATGCGGGAAATGGGTGAACCACCGGGGGAAAGTGGCCAAGGCCAAGCCCCCCAAGAGGCCGAGGCCGACCCCTATGGCCTGGGGAAGGCTGAGGCCGACCCCCTGGGGTTGGCCAAGGCCAAATGGCCAACCCTCATGAAGGAGCCCAGGGCCACTCCCCCCTCTTGGTGAACTTCGAGCGCGCCGACGGTAGGTGTTTTGATGGGCAAATACAAATCTGAAAGTTGCATCATGACGAGTGTGTCGACGCAAATCGTACCTACATGACGAACGAGATGTCAAAGTCACGTACAAAGCGTACGAAGTGAAAAAAGTGCGGAAAGGGGTTTGCGCAGAGGGGTGAACCACCGGGGGAAAGTGGCCAAGGCCAAGCCCCGTAGGAGGCCGAGGCCGAGGCCGACCCCTATGGCCTGGGGAAGGCCGAGGCCGACCCCCTGGGGTTGGCAGAGGCCATTTGGCCATCTTCCATTTTCGGAGCCCAAGGTCACTTTCCTTTTGCGAACTTCGGGCGCGCCGTCGGTAGGTGTTTTGACAAGCAATGACGATTCTGAAAGTTGCGTTATGACGAGCGCGTTGCCAAGAATCATACCCACATAGCGATCAAGGTGCCAAGGTTAGGTACAAAGCATACAAGAGAAAAGAAGTACGAAAAATGGGTATGCGAGAAAGGGGTGAACCACCGGGGGAAAGTGGCCAAGGCCAAGCCCCCTAGGAGGCCGAGGCCGACCCCTATGGCCTGGGGAAGGCCGAGGCCGACCCCCTGGGGTTGGCCAAGGCCATTTGCCCCTTGACCCCGTTTCTCCAAATACGCCGTCGGCCGATATTTTTGATGAAAAGGTGTTCAGATGGTCTCGGCGTGACGATCGCGTTAGCGTTAGTGACGTCGACGCGAAAATAAGATGTCTAAGTCACGCACGAAGCGCAAGGAACGAGAAAAAGCACGTGTCTTGGGCGCGCGGGCGCTGACCAGTTTGATGCGTTGGAAAATTGACCGTTGATAATGTCGACGTGTTCGCGTGAAATGGGACCCCTATTGGGCCCTTGGGTATGACCAGAATAGGTTGGGAACAGAGGGTTAGCAGCTTGACGCTGCTCTAGAGTTGTCAAACGGGCCGGGCGGCCCGCGGGCTGGCCCGACCCGGCCCGGTTCTGGCCCGGGCTGGCCCAGCCCCATCTATGAACAGTAGAGGCCCGCACGTATAAGGCCTGGGCCTGGGCCTGGATCGTGCCTGAAAACTCTGGAAAACGGCCCGGCCCGGTTTTGGCCGGGGTTTGGCCCGGTCTGCGGCCCGGTTATCTGGCCCGGTCTGCGGTCCGGGTTTGGCCCGGTTTTGGCCCCACCTTTTTTGAATCTTTTGCTTTTCCCCCCTTTTTTCAAAAGTCCACTTTTACCCCCCTAACAGCTATATAACGGCTAGTTTTGGGGGTATTTTAGTCTAACCTATATTTTTCAACTCCTTTACACTCTTACCCTCCCCAACAACTATAAACGGATAGTTTGTAGGGGTATTTTGGTCTTTTGTGAAGTTTCTAAAATCTATAAATTCACACCATTTCTCTCTAATTTTTCACACCAATCTTCTTACTCTCTTCTTACTCTCACAACAAGCTTTGCTACTATTTTCCTCTCCAATTACTACTCTTGCTAATTACTACTAGTATTTACTAATTAGTACTCTAGTACATTAATTACTAGTCTTGCTAAATTCTTTTTAATTACTAACTCTCTAATATTTGTTACTCGTTCATTCTTTTAATTGTTATTTCTTATTACTACTCTTATACTTGTGTATTTAGTTACTCTTACAAAGTTTAGCGTGAAATATGTCTGGATTATTGAAGAAAATGAGGCGTGCAACGTCATCACGAAAGAAATCATCATCATCGCAAGCACCACCACCAGCACAAGCGCCAGCGCCACAGCCATCAGAAACACCAATCCAAGCACCAACACAACCATTCGTTCGTGGACGAATGAGTACAGGCTCTATGATAGATACCCAAGCCAATTGGGAGTTCAATCAAAACATTCCAGATTTTGAATACACGCCTGATGAAGACCCCCTGCATTATAGTCAAGGACGCAGCTCGGTTGGCGAAGCTACTACTCAGTGGCATAATCTCAACCCTATGCCTGGTCATGATGAAGAAGGGCCGAGCAATGCCTCTGATAACGTGCCAGAAGTCCAAAGGGGGGAAAAGAAGAAAGCCGCGTGTTTGAATCACTTCGACGTAATGAGGGTTTACCACATCCGAAAAGTTCAATGTAAGTACTGTCTTAAATTATTTTCGACTGGTAGTGGTAATGGACATCTTAACAGGAATTACCCTCAGTGTGCACCTCGACAAGGCCACGTCGAACCTACCCAAACGCAATTATCTTTTGACGGTAAGTTATTTGTTTATAATCAGCGAGAGCAAAGAGACGGTCTCGCTGAATTTGTTATTCATGATGAACAACCTTTTTCTTTTGCCGATAATCCTAAGTACTCTAGATATATGAACACATACGTCCAACCTTTGTACAAAAAGGTTACTAGAAACACAACTAGATCTGATGCACTCCGACAGTACAAGGCTGCTAAAGCACGCCTTATCGATTATTTCGATAAATTTGACGGTAAAGTTAGTCTTACTTCTGATATTTGGCAATCTCCTTATACTTTTGTTAGTTATTCTTGTGTGACCGCTCATTGGATTGATGCAGATTGGGTTATGCACAAGAGAATCATCGCTTTCGAGCACTTCCCTTATCCGCACGATGGAATGAACATTGCTACTCTTATATTAAAAGCATGCAACACATTTAAAATTAAGGATAAGATTATGAGTGTTAGTTTTGATAATGCTTCTAATAATAAAGCTGCTGTTGCAGCTTTGAAGGAGACGCTTCAACCTGTACTTCATGGTGAACTATTTCATGTTCGCTGTGTTTGTCACATTATTAATTTAATTGTTCAAGATGGTTTAGCTGCTGCAGGAGATATTCTGCTCAAAATGAGGGGTATGACAGCGTATGTTAATGGCTCCAGTTTGAGAACACAACAATTTAAAACGTTGTGTTCTCAATATAATATGCCTCGCAGGAGAGCAGTTACAGATGTGGTCCACAGGTGGAACTCTACATACCACATGCTTTTACACATTCTGGCATACCGAGAAGTCTATACGCATTTTCTACTAACCCAGTTCCCAGACGGCTTGCCAACTCAAGAGGAATGGCAGATGGCCATATACCTAGCTGAATTTTTGGAGGTATTCTACACGTCTACCAATTTATTGTCTGGTACGTACTATCCCACCTCTCCTCTCGCTGTAATAGAAATTCTGAAGATGGCTACAATGTTAACAAAATGGAGATATATAGGACCCTTTAGGGAAATAGTAAAAGTGATGGATCAAAAATTTAATAAATATTGGAGTAAACTGCCTGCTATTTTTACTGTGGCTACTTGTTTAGATCCTAGGTTAAAGTTGCATTGCGTGAACGCCTCGATACAAGAGATATCGAAATTAATGCGCTACACAGCAGAGGACACAACCTTGCTCACAGCAAAAGTGAGCAAGAGGTTTGAGGACTTGTTCAACCTCTATCGTAATTCTGCTGACGTGCGCGGGCGAGCTACATCATCATCCACTGCTGAGAGGTATTATGCGCCATACCTTCAAGGCTTTGAACATCTAGTAGCAAGACAACTACCAGGTGAAGGTACTTCTAATTCGGGAGGTTCGTATAATTTTTCCTCTTTTAATGAGATTGGTGTATATGCAAATACTGATCATTATTCTAATTTATCAAGGCAAGAACAGGTTAATTTTAATTTGTTAAATTTTTTGAAACAAAATCAAAACATGTATAAAACTTTATCCCAAATTGCACGGGATGTACTGCCAGTGCAAGCCTCCACGGTTGCTTCAGAGTCGGCATTTTCAGCAAGCGGGAGGGTTTTGGATGACAGGAGGAGTCGTCTTAACCCCGAGTCGCTCGAGCTATGTGTATGTTGGAAGGATTATCTTGATGCGAATTACCGCGAGCAAGATAAACCGATTGATGATAGGAAGAGCAGTGACTCGGATATTGAAATACTTCCGGATGATTAGGTAATTTGTTTTTATTTTCCTCTTTTGATCCTTTTGGTTGACGTTGCAGATTTCTTGATCTTTGATTGCTGATATTTTGGATAGACATGCATTATTATTTTGATTGTTAGAGTTTTAAGAATAAATTTTTTCACAAAATATACTTTTTTTCCATATATATAAAATAATTTTTTACAAGCAAGATATATATTTTTTCGTATATATAAAAAAATAGGTAACTTCGCCTGTTTGTTTACAAGCCGGTCCCAAGCCCGGATAAAAGGAGGAGGGCCCACAACAAGAAATTTGCCATTTAGCGACAAACACTTTCTCGACGAACATCAGTTCGTCAACAAAGACTGATAAATGTCGACGAATACACAGTTCGTCGAGAATAGTATTATATTTCTTGACAAGTTCAATTATTCGTCAACAAAACAAAATTTTTGTTGACGAACTACAAGTTTCATCGCAAGGTATTCAATGCACAGTGGCGCGGGAGCGAAAATTGATTTTGGCGGGTGGTTGGAAGTAATTTTATCCATCAACGACGAATTTACATCGTCAAGAAAGGCCAAAAAAAATAAAGCCATGCAATATGTGTAATTTCGCAATTTCGCGCCTCCTTTCTCTCTTTCTGTCACCATTTCTCTGTCTTCGTCTCTATGTAACTTCAACTCCCTCACTCTCTTATCTGTATCTCTTACTCGCTGTGTCTTCATGGTTGTCGGTGTCTCATTTCTCTCTGTCTCTCTCTCCACATCTCTGTCACCGTTTCTCTGTATCTCATAGTCTATTCTCGATCGGTTCTGTGTATCTCTTACTCGCTAAGGGCAGACATTTCTACACCAAAATCGTCATAGTTTGGGGCAACGAAAGGAAGATTAAAGTTACTTTCTTGGTAAGTTCAGCTTATATCCCCACTCTTATCATTATCATCATTTCAATCTCACAATTTCGCTGAAAATTGAACAAGCTCTGTGGTGCCATCATAGCTAGGATTCCCACGATGTTTGATGTTTTAGGAAAAATCATCACGAGCAACTTAGAATCTTAAATCTTTTCAGTTTGATGTTTTAGGGAAAATAAAAAACTAAAGAATCTATGAAGCACCAAAAGGTAATTCTTTCTTTGAAACTCTGTGTGGATATTTGACCTTGGCTCTAAATCTTACTAACCCTGAAATACACATCGTTACAGGGTACCTTATATGAAGACAGATGACAACATGATTTCAATTTCAAGTTGAACAGGTAGATTTTGCTGTCTTTTTTATACATACTTGCTGGATTATGCATGCCTTCCTTTATGTAAACATTCACTTTACCATATTGAACTCAGTAAATTAAGAGTTGTACTCGATTAATTAGTTGACTTCTAGAAAGCATTGGCTAGCTGGGATTGTAACTCTCACAATCGGGAGTTACTTTCTAGTCTTTTTCCAGAAAAAAATTAAGGCCTCATTTGGTAACATTTTGGTCCCCTTGATTCAAAGGCCTTTAAAAGTGTTGTAATGTTGCATGCCTTTAGTATGCTCACTTATCGTAGACATGTACAATGTTGGTATTCAGGTACCCTCGTGTGCAATTGACATGACAAAGTTAAAAAAAATGAAGAACAATAATGAGCAAGGTGTATTCATAATACTATCTTAAAGACAGTGATTTTCGCTTACATCGTAACCCTGAAACAGTAGGCTTGTTGCTCAAAAAATTGACTCTAGGATACAATGCCTGACTCTAATTCTCTATCTTAAGTCTGCGTACTAAGAGAAAGAAGAACCAAATTAGAACTCTGATGTTTGCCAACCAAATTAGAACTCTGTTGTTTTTTGATAAAAGCAAAAAAAATTAAATGAAAGAATATGATGAAGTATCGATGTATTAGAAGCAGGTTAGAAGTTGGAATTTATGTAGAACCCAAATGGCTGCTGCCTATGAAGAAATGTGTCTCATGAAGAGAGTTTCCAAGAGGCACCAATATCAGTGTGTTTCTATGCTTTTTAAAAGAATTACATCAACAATGCTTAAGATTGTAACACTGTTAATGGTAGCTCCCAATTACAGCACAGCTGCTTATTGGTTTGAGTTGCTACAGATTTTGGCCAGCTCAAGATTCTGTAGAACATCCATTTCTGTATTTTTGCAATAATTTCAGAGCTCCTTTGTTGATTGCCACTGAAAATTCTCTGATTTCTCTTTCTACAAATGTTGTAAGCTGTAACAGCCAATGCTAGTTTACTTAATCAGGTATGTAGCTTCCTACATAGCTGATTCCATATATCCTTTGCCATAGTGCATTCCATAAAGAGGCGCTCAATTGTTTCACTAGTCTCAGAGCATACACTGCAATGATCTTCAGTCATCACATTCCAGGCTTTAAGTTTGTCCTTGGTCCTTAATTTCCTTTTGCATAGAAGCCATAGTATAAAGGCACATTTTGGTATGTGTCCAGAAAACCATACCATTTTCCACCATTTCACTGCAGGGCTTTTGGTTCTTAATGCATTCCAAGCTGAATTAATGCTGAACTTGCCATTAGGGTTAGTCAACCATTTTGTGTAATCTTCACTTCCACCCACAATATGATATGCTGAGAGCTGGTTGTTCAACAGTCTTAAGCTTGAAGATCGTGTAGGGATGTTTCATCCCCCTTGTTCCTCTGCTTCATTCACTTTCAGATTCAAAGCACTAGCAGCATCATACCCAATTATCAGGCCATATTGTTGTACAAGAGGGCCATGAAGTAGCCAATTATCTAACCAAATCCAAGTCTGACAATATGTTTTGTCTTATCAGTCCTCTGTCCTTTTTTTTATTCTGAATTCATTTTGTACATCCTCCAAAGTACCTGCTAGTGGAGGACCTTTAACATTTGTTTCATTCTCAGTTACATTTTTAGAATTCCCCAAACTCTTTCCTGAGAATTTTATCTTCCCTGTCACCATGAGGTTGAGCATAAGTTTTATTTGCTTCCTGCCATAGCCTGATTGCTTGTGATCTGGCCTGTGGCAAATGCCATTGATTATTGTCTTTATGATCTCAGCAAATGCTTTTGGTTTATAGACCATCTAGCACAGTTTCAAGGGATAGTTTCCATCCCTCATCTAGTCATATCTAAACTGTTGCAATGCTTGAAAAGTAAAAATAGAAAAAACTTGATCTAAAAAGATTCTACACTATCACTAATTAGGGGTTCATGTTGCATTGGTGATACTGTCTTAATATCTGGGAATAATATGTGGTTTTTTTTTTTTTTTTGTTTATAAAAATTATCAAAAGCATAGGGCTTCTGACTCTCTCCAGAATTGCACTTCTTTGAAGCAAAACTATAAACGGTATGCTTTCTTTCACCCTCTTTCTCTATTCCTTACTAGATTTCCTTATTAGGGATGGTGAGATTGTCTTTTGTATTTATGAGAGACCTTGTGCATTTTGATATGTGTCTGATCTTATTGATTGTGCGTGGCATGAAAATGATAGAAAGATATAGGTCCTTTAACTCATCTGTCATCAAATGAAACTGGTTTGCTTTTTGAAATGTCTTAGTTCTTCCCTGTACTTCGCTTTTCTCTTATTTTATGGTGAAATTGTGATAGGGTGTTGAAGATGGATAGGACTTGGATGTCAGTGAATTTTAGATATTGTGAAGAGTACAAGCTTGGAGTAAACCAGTTTATGCAGTTTGCTGTGTCTAATATGGGTAGTAATGTTATGCTAGCGTGTCCTTGTCGCAAATGCTTGAACGTTAACCGATTATATCCATCAGTGGTTAGGGAACATCTTTTTGATAATGGGATTCAGCAGAGTTACACACATTGGGTATATCACGGGGAAAGGTATGATAGTAGATCATATAGGACCTCTGATAATAATGATAATGAGAATGGGAATGGCGATAATGAAGACATCAGGGACAATGGTCAACAAGAAGGTGATAGGATAGATGAGCTGATTAATAATGTATGCATGGGAAACTTTATTGAAACAGAACCTCAAGAAGGAACTGAACCAAGGGATGAAAGTGAAAGTAATACATACAACTTAAATGAAGATGAAGCAGGAAAGTTCTATAAACTCTTAAGGGAAGCACAATGTGAGCTATATCCTGGCTGCACCTCTTTTACAACATTATCCTTTATCATTCACATGCTTCACTTAAAGGTTTTACACAAATGGAGCCAGAAATCAGTTACCATGATGCTAGGGTTATTGAGTGCGGCTTTTCCCGATAGCGAAAAGCTTCCTAAGTCCTATTATGAGGCTAAAAACATGTTGAGGGGACTAGGATTGTCATATACAAGGATCCACGCGTGCAAATATGATTGTGTTCTGTTTTGGAAGGATAATGCTGACAAAGATAAGTGCCCAAAATGTGGGGAATCTAGATGGCAAGCTGACAATGGTAAGGGCAAGAAAGTTCCCCATAAAATTCTTTGCCATTTTCCAATTAAACCTAGGCTCCAAAGATTCTACATGTCTAAGGAAACAGCTGCTAACATGAACTGGCATAAAGATAAACGGCTAGATGATGGGAAAGTCTTAAGGCACCCGGCAGATAAAATAACATGGAAGGAATTTGACAAAGAGCATGAGTTGTTCGCACAAGAGGCTCGAAATATTAGGCTTGGACTAGCAACTGATGGTTTTAATCCATTTGGTAACATGAGTACATCTTATAGCATGTGGCCGGTAATTGTGATACCATACAATCTGCCCCCTTGGATGCTCATGAAGGAGCAATACATGATGATGTCGTTACTTATTCCTGGTCCTAAGGCGCCAGGGAAAGACTTTGATGTCTACATGCAGCCACTTATAGATGAGTTAAAAGAGCTTTGGGAATACGGGCTCCCAACATATGATGCTTCTACTAAAGAGTATTTTCAGATGCATGCAGCTGTGATTTGGACTATAAGTGACTTTCCGGCATATTCATATTTTTCATCGTGGAGTACGAAAGGGTACTTAGCTTGTCCCACATGTAATGAGGATACAAGTTCACAGAAATTGAGGAGTAAGATAGGTTACACAGGACATCGTCGACTCTTAGATGAGAATCATCCATGGCGGAGGAGCAAGGAATTCAATGGTAAGCTTGAGAAAAGAAAGAGACCTAGGGAGTATTCAGGCGATGATGTACTAGAGCAGTTGGTACATGTTCCAGATCACAGACCGGGGAAGCATCCAAGCAATAAGAAAAGAAAGCGTACAGCTGATGAACTAAATTGGATTAAGAGGAGTATATTTTTTGATTTGCCTTATTGGCCAACTCTAAAGTTAAGACATAATCTCGATGTTATGCACATCGAGAAAAATGTTTGTGATAATGTGTTGGGGACTTTACTTGGTATTGAGGGGAAAACAAAGGATACTGTGAAGGCAAGAGAGGATTTGAAGGACATGAATATAAGGAAGGAATTACATCTACATGCAAATAGTAATGCTACAAAAACAATGCCGCCTGCGCGTTACACCTTGACAAAGAAAGAAAAGAAAGGGTATTGTGAGTTCTTAAAGGCAGTGAAATTTCCAGATGGATATGCATCTAACATATCACGATGTGCAAATGTTGGTGATGGCAAGATATCCGGCATGAAAAGTCATGATTGCCATGTTATGCTACAACGGTTGATCCCAGTTGGTATGCGTGGATACTTGCCCAAGGATGTCCATGGTCCATTGGTTGAATTGGGAGAGTTTTTCAAGTCTTTATGCTCTAAGACATTGGAAGTGGAAGAGGTAGAAAGGCTAGAGAAAGACATCGTCTTTATCCTCTGTAAGTTGGAAAGGATATTCCCACCTGCATTTTTTGATGTCATGGTCCACCTAGTAGTTCACTTGCCACGTGAGGCCTTACTTGGGGGGCCAGTTTCTTGCCGTTGGATGTATCCAATTGAGAGGCACCTGGGCTCTTTGAAGCAGTATGTAAGCAATAAAGCCCGTCCCGAAGGCTCAATTGCAGAGGCCGTCTCCATTACCGAATGCTTAACATTTTGTTCGATGTATCTTAATGATGTAGAGACTAGGTTCAATCAAGAAGAGCGCAATTATGATGGCGGGGAAGTGGATCAGCAGGATGAAACATTTCCTTTCACACAAATCGTTCGTCCATTTGGCGCTTCAAAGCTTGAATTCATACCATCCCAAGAACTAGAAAAAATGCAGTGGTATATCCTTAATAACTGTGAGGAAGTTGATGACTTTAAAGCGTAAGTCCACAACTTTGGGTGTTATTTTACCAATTCATTTCAATAAGTATTCTGTTTTTTATTGCTATGGTGTCTCATACTTGTATGTTTAATGCTTAGTGAGCACAAGGCAGAGTTAGAGAACCAATGTTCTCTTAATGTAACTAGGAGGCATCAAGAGGAGTTTCCAAACTGGTTTAAGAACCGTGTAAGTTATTGAACAGGTTGCCTTTATTTTTTTCGAGGATCTCTAGTTTATTTGCTTATAGTGTTTCATGTCATTTGTTTAGATAATGAAGTCATACAATGAGAACCTACATGAAGCTACTGATGTTATATATGCACTTGCATGCGGGCCTGACGTACGGTGGAAGCGATATCCTGCTTGTATTGTAAATAATGTTAGGTTTCACACAAAAGATCGTGATAGTCATCGTAAGACTCAAAATAGTGGCCTGGTTGTTGAAGGTGAGCACGAGGGAGCGGCGATTGACTACTATGGTGTCTTGACTGATGTGATTGAGCTGAAGTACATTAGAGACAAAAGAGTTGTTTTATTTAAGTGTGAATGGTTCAACACTAATCCTAAAACAGGAATACACATCACTGAGGGTTTCACAAGCATTAAAATTACTGGTCATTGGTACCAAAGTCAGCCATATGTGTTAGCGAGTCAGGCAAACCAGGTCTATTATGTTAATGACACAAAGTTAGGGGCAAATTGGCAAGTGGTGCAAAGGTTTAAACACAGACACTTGTGGGATATACCGGAAACTGAGCCTATTGACATGGTCATTGAAAGTGAAGAAGTTTATCAAGAAAATGGCTCACCAACAGTACGACGAAGTGTTCAGATTGATCAGAATGAAGTGGGTGATTTGCATAGGCACGATGCTGAACCGATCATTGTTGAGAGAGTCACAGAGCCTGTTGAGGGTCCTCAAGAGATCAGAGACGACGAAGAGGATGATACACTTATCGAGTATTCTGGTGATGAAGAAGACATTTTATGTAGTGAGGATGATGATAGTGATGCAGAATATATATAAACTTCTTATATTTCAAATACATCAATGAACATGTGAAACTGTTGTATATGCTCTGTGTTTTTTGCGTGTGAAACTACTATATATGTTAAGTGTTGCTTTAATTTCTATTCTAACTGTAGCTCCTAGTCTAAATTATGACATTGAAAGTAACATAACCTTCAATGCTACACGCATATCGACTGCCGGACTTTTACATTTACGCTGCATTACATTAATATGTCAAGTAAGCAGGTGAGTAGCTGGCATGAATTCCTCAAACAGAGTCCCCCAGAGTGGTGGACCAGGAAATCTAACGCGTTTACGGAAGCGATTGGCATCACAAATGCCAAATGAGGTAGTCACTCCACCTCGAGAGGCTTCAGCATTCGATGTACAGGGAGAAGCCACACCTACCAGCATCAATGGTAGATCAATCACTTCAGCTCAAATGGCTTCCCCCGGCGATGTGGCACGTGCAACTGTCAGCCCACAAGTTGAATCTCCTGCTAGTAGTGTTGGTATGATCATATGCAATTAAGATGGTCTACCTTTAACAATAGCCTTGCCCACATGTTAAATGCTACCTAAAGTCACATGGTTTTGTAAGTGCAGGATCTGCTCCTATAAAGAACGTACCCGGTAAGACTAAGGAAATAGGAACCTCAAAGATGGTCGAAACCACAGGAAAAATTAAGTTAGTTGTCGATGCTGAGAAGGGTAGACCTGTTGATCGACTCGCATCAGCTAAGTATGCGAATGAGATAGGTATTATAGTTAGGAGTTTTATCCCTGCTGGGGTAAAGTCATGGCAGTCCATTCCACAAAGTCAGATAGATTTAATCCACGAGCGGCTTGGGGTAACAATCATTTCACAGCTTGTTCAATCAAAATTTTGTAGTATGTAAATGCAACTTGTATGAATAAAATGGGCATTAACTTGCAGGACAAATTTGAAGTGATTAATGATGGTCCTCATGTGAAGAGATACACCGAAACATTACTTAAGACTTCCTTAAGGAACTTCAAGTTTTCTTTAAAGGCAAAGTGGAATGCACTAATTGAAGGAAATGGCCCCTTGAACATATGTTTGACACCTGCACAGGCACGTATTTTTTTTTGCTTTTGGTGGAATGTCGTGTTTCATTTCATAGTCAACACAATTGTTTACACTTTTACATCCCTCACAATGTAAGTCCTAAACCACCTTCCTATATAGGTATGCATATATCTTTCCATGCCACCATTGCCTCATTGGCCTTAATTGGTTCTTTTTCATGCCACACGTAGAGTTGTCAAACGGGCCGGGCGGCCCGCGGGCTGGCCCGACCCGGCCCGGTTTTGGCCCGGGCTGGCCCGGCCCCGTGGATGAACAGTAGAGGCCCGCACACATAGGGCCTGGGGCCTGGGCCTGGACCAGGCCTGAAGAATCTGGGAAAAAGGCCCGGCCCGGCACGGCCCAGTTTTGGCCCGGCCCGGTGATGGCCCGGTTTTGGCCCGGGCTTGGCCCGGTTACCTGGCCCGGTCTGCGGCCCGGATTTTGGCCCGGTTTTGGCCCCACATTTTTTGAATCTTTTGCTTTTCCCCCCTTTCTTCTCCCCCTTTTCCAAACTTCCACTTTTACCCCCCCAACAGCTATATAACGGCTAGTTTGGGGGGTATTTTAGTCTAACCTATATTTTTCAACTCCTTTACACTCTTACCCTCCCCAACAACTATAAACGGATAGTTTGTAGGGGTATTTTGGTCTTTTGTAAAGTTTCTAAAATCTATAAATTCACACCATTTCTCTCTAATTTTTCACACCAATCTTCTTACTCTCTTCTTATTCTCACAACAAGCTTTGCTACTATTTTCCTCTCCAATTACTACTCTTGCTAATTACTACTAGTATTTACTAATTAGTACTCTTGTTTATTAATTACTAGTCTTGCTAAATTCTTTTTAATTACTAACTCTCTAATATTTGTTACTCGTTCATTCTTTTAATTACTACTAGTATTTACTAATTAGTACTCTTGTTTATTAATTACTAGTCTTGCTAAATTCTTTTTAATTACTAACTCTCTAATATTTGTTACTCGTTCATTCTTTTAATTGTTATTTCTTATTACTACTCTTATACTTGTGTATTTAGTTACTCTTACAAATTTTAGCGTGAAATATGGCTGGAATATTGAAGAAAATGAGGCGTGTAACGTCATCACGAAAGAAATCATCATCATCGCAAGCACCACCACCAGCAGAAGCGCCAGCGCCACGGCCATCACAAACACCAATCCAAGCACCAACACAACCATTCGTTCGTGGACGAATGAGTACAGGTTCTATGATAGATACCCAAGCCAATTGGGAGTTCAATCAAAACATTCCAGATTTTGAATACACGCCTGATGAAGACCCCCCGCATTATAGTCAAGGACGCAGCTCGGTTGGCGAAGCTACTACTCAGTGGCATAATCTCAACCCTATGCCTGGTCATGATGAAGAAGGGCCGAGCAATGCCTCTGATAACGTGCCAGAAGTCCAAAGGGGAAAAAGAAGAAAGCCGAGTGCTGGAATCATTTCGACGTATTTACGGTGNACGACATCCGAAAAGCTCAATGTAAGTACTGTCTAAAATTATTTTCGACTGGTAGTGGAATTGGACATCTTAACAGGCATTACCCTCAGTGTGCACCTCGACAAGGCCACGTCGAACCTACCCAAACGCAATTATCTTTTGACGGTAAGTTATTTGTTTATAATCAGCGAGAGCAAAGAGACGGTCTCGCTGAATTTGTTATTCATGATGAACAACCTTTTTCTTTTGCCGATAATCCTAAGTACTCTAGATATATGAACACATACATCAAACCTTTGTACAAAAAGGTTACTAGAAACACAACTAGATCTGATGCACTCCGACAGTACAAGGCTGCTAAAGCACGCCTTATCGATTATTTCGATAAATTTGACGGTAAAGTTAGTCTTACTTCTGATATTTGGCAATCTCCTTATACTTTTGTTAGTTATTCTTGTGTGACCGCTCATTGGATTGATGCAGATTGGGTTATGCACAAGAGAATCATCGCTTTCGAGCACTTCCCTTATCCGCACGATGGAATGAACATTGCTACTCTTATATTAAAAGCATGCAACACATTTAAAATTAAGGATAAGATTATGAGTGTTAGTTTTGATAATGCTTCTAATAATAAAGCTGCTGTTGCAGCTTTGAAGGAGACGCTTCAACCTGTACTTCATGGTGAACTATTTCATGTTCGCTGTGTTTGTCACATTATTAATTTAATTGTTCAAGATGGTTTAGCTGCTGCAGGAGATATTCTGCTCAAAATGAGGGGTATGACAGCGTATGTTAATGGCTCCAGTTTGAGAACACAACAATTTAAAACGTTGTGTTCTCAATATAATATGCCTCGCAGGAGAGCAGTTACAGATGTGGTCTACAGGTGGAACTCTACATACCACATGCTCTTACACATTCTGGCATACCAAGAAGTCTATACGCATTTTCTACTAACCCAGTTCCCAGACGGCTTGCCAACTCAGGAGGAATGGCAGATGGCCAAATACCTAGCTGAATTTTTGGAGGTATTCTACACGTCTACCAATTTATTGTCTGGTACGTACTATCCCACCTCTCCTCTCGTTGTAATAGAAATTCTGAAGATGGCTACAATGTTAACAAAATGGAGATATATAGGACCCTTTAGGGAAATAGTAAAAGTGATGGATCAAAAATTTAATAAATATTGGAGTAAACTGCCTGCTATTTTTACTGTGGCTACTTGTTTAGATCCTAGGTTAAAGTTGCATGGCGTGAACGCCTCGATACAAGAGATATCAAAATTAATGCGCTACACAGCAGAGGACACAACCTTGCTCACAGCAAAAGTGAGCAAGAGGTTTGAGGACTTGTTCAACCTCTATTGTAATTCTGCTGACGTGCGCGGGCGAGCTACATCATCATCCACTGCTGAGAGGTATTATGCGCCATACCTTCAAGGCTTTGAACATCTAGTAGCAAGACAACTACCAGGTGAAGGTACTTCTAATTCGGGAGGTTCGTATAATTTTTCCTCTTTTAATGAGATTGGTGTATATGCAAATACTGATCATTATTCTAATTTATCAAGGCAACAAAAGGTAAGTGTTAAATGGTTAAATTTCAGGACACAAAATCAAATCATGTATAAAACTTTATCCCAAATTGCACGGGATGTACTGCCAGTGCAAGCCTCCACGGTTGCTTCAGAGTCGGCATTTTCAGCAAGCGGGAGGGTTTTGGATGACAGGAGGAGTCGTCTTAACCCCGAGTCGCTCGAGCTATGTGTATGTTGGAAGGATTATCTTAATGCGAATTACCGCGAGCAAGATAAACCGATTGATGATAGGAAGAGCAGTGACTCGGATATTGAAATACTTCCGGATGATTAGGTAATTTGTTTTTATTTTCCTCTTTTGATCCTTTTGGTTGACGTTGCAGATTTCTTGATCTTTGATTGCTAATATTTTGGATAGACATGCATTATTATTTTGATTGTTAGAGTTTTAAGAATAAATTTTTTCACAAAATATACTTTTTTTTCATATATATAAAATAATTTTTTACAAGCAAGATATATATTTTTTCGTATATATAAAAAAATAGGTAACTTCGCCTGTTTGTTTACAAGCAGCCAGTCCCAAGCCCGGATAAAAGGAGGAGGGCCTGTGAACACATTTATTATTTTTCTATATAAATTGTTATGGTTTAAGATTTTATTAATAAAGCTCACCAAGAAGAGTATGAAAATGTTTAACATATAATAAAAAATATAACGGCTAACAAATATTATTATTATATACATACATACATATGTATATTACTTATAATGAAATAAAAGGATAAAGATTAGGTTCGTTAAATTGTGAATATTGCCTAGAGGCTAGAGATGAAATTTAAAATTGAATAACAAGAAGAAGAAAAAAAATTTGGGCCCGGGCCCGGCCCAAGCCCGGCCCTAGATATTGGGCCTAGGGCCAGGGCCTGGACTGGGGCGAGTTTTCCCTTCGGCAGACCCGGCCCGGCCTGGTCCTGTTGGCAGCCCCACGGGCCCGGCCCCGGCCCGGCCCCACAGCAGGCCCGATGGGTTTGGGCTGGGCCGGCCCAAGCCCGGCCCTTTGACATCTCTACCACACAGGCACGTCTTCACCTTCCTGAAGGGATGGAAGTCAAAGACTGGGAGATGTACTGTGACTTATGGGAACGTGAAGATTATGCGGTATGTTTGACTGCATTTTGCTATTTACAATGATGCTTGAGGGGAAACTTTGAGTGTCCAATTAAATGCCATCTAATTGTTTATTAAAATTCAGGATAGATGTCGTAAAAATAAACAAAACAGAGATGAACTCAAGACACATCATGTCACTGGTTCACAGTCGTTTGTGGTTGCTCGCTCGGAGATGGTACTTGATTAAGCCTTAGCCTTTTGGTTTAATGTTTAAATCATCTTAATGTGAATGTAGATCATCTAATTATTTGCAGAAAGATCCTGAAACTCAGAAAGAACCAGATCAGATTGTGTTTCACAAGCGTACATATTTCTCTAAGAAACACAATAAGTTTATCACGGATGAAGCCGAGTCAAACCAGGTAACAAACTGCCATTTACAATGATAATTTTCCTTGTTAGAAGCCACACATTCGTCGTTGATTAATTTCACTATCAATTTCAGAAACAAATGGAAGAAATGCTGTCCGAGAATCCATAAATGGACCCAGCGGAGATTGCAGAGACCGTTCTAGACAAGAGCAAAAAGCCAGGTCGTATTAAGGGTCTCGGGTTTGGGCCAAGACCGCCCACGTCCCTATCTCAACAATCAGTTTTGGAGGAAGCCCGGCGTCGTGCTGCTTTGGAAGATGAGCTACAAGAGTACAAGGCTCTTATGCATGAGCAACAATTGGAGCTCAATTCTCAGAAATTAGAGGTAGCGACGTACAAGTCACTCATGCAAGAACAACAAGCCCGACTTGACCGGATGGAAGCTATGATGAATCTCCAAATGGCTCAACCACCATCTTTTCACTCATCCACGAATACTTAGAGGTTCCTTTCGATTCCCTAATCGTTCTCTTAATATCTTCCTGAGTGTTTGTGTAGATACACATACCTGCCTATTGATGTCCTATAACCTTTTATTTTTAATTTTTTTTTGCTTTAAAGTTAGTTGAATTAATCCCTGCCAGATCAGATGTACACTAGTAAGTTTATCCCTATGCTATACATTCCCAACTTGAGGTTTAGTTTACAAAACAAAATCAGTCTAGTAATATCCCTACATCTAGTCCCCAGTTAATTAGCACAATGTTTCTTATTGCTTTGTATTAGCAGCTTTTTCTAGCTCCTAATACTCTAATGTATCCACTGCTTGGTCACCTGAGATAGGCTTTTCATGGATTGACTTTGCTACTTGAAGATTCTAGCATTTTGTTCACCCCATATCTTGTACACAGTGACTGTAGCTCTTACTTCCATGAGCATAGCATGAAAGTGTTTCACAAGTTATATGTTATGAAAGCTTGTTTATGTAAAATAGTTTAGCTAAGGCCTTCGCTTACACATCTAGAACTTTTATTCACACTCACCAAAACACTTACACACCTACACATGAATAAACTCTCTCGTCTCCTTCCCCTTGCACTGAATCCCTGCCTCCCTCCCACACATGCGCTCGCGCGTGCACACACACGATGTCTAATTACAAACAACTGCATAAATTACACATGCCTTTGGTCGCAAGCACTGAACTCACACACATAGCACACTCTGCACCTTCACACCTTTGCTTCACATATCTAAAAAGCGCACCCGCACACAGACACAGACACACACACACACACAGCTGCACAAATTACACAAGCTTCTACTTGCACACACTAGACACCTTCACAATAACTTGGTTCAGTAAAGTCAAGTCAACTCCTCTGCATTCACTGAGATAATACTATTCTGCCCTGTTACACACACCCCCAAGGCACGCGCGCGCGCGCGCACACACACACACACACACATACACATGCTCGCGCATGCACGCGCACACACACACACACACACTGTGTGATTACACAGTATTGCACAATTACACGCGTATTTGTTTACACATTGAAATCACACACAGAGCACACCCTGCACCTTCACACCCCTGCTTCACATATCTAAAAAGTGGACACACATGCACACATTGTAAAACTGATTAACAACCAAAGTATTAAAAGATAAGTGATATGGATTGCCATTATTATTACAAGTACAAAATGGGCGGCAGAGCGGAAGTAGAAAATGGACGATGGTGTTTCAAAGTACATTGTTGATGCATGTTGAGATGTACATTAGAGACGTTCTCTATGCAGTGCTTCATGGCTGCATTTATCCGTGAGTTTTAGGTTAGGTATTTATCCATGACCATACCTTGGATTTATCCTCTTCTTTGATTTTTCAATCCCCCATCCATACGCTGTCTAGGTTAAAACTTTTACCGTAACTTTCATAGGTGAGCTAGGCCAGCCTTTAGGGATTTGATCGGGAAATTGAGATAATTGCTTGCGATTGACACTATGCTATAAGTTTCACTTATTTATTGTCGAAGCTATTAAGGATATAATTCAATCTCCCGCCATGTACAGGTACCGAAACATTAAAATCATTACTATGTGAGGTTGAGTTAATTCAATAAGGATATCGCAAAAGATTATAAGGTACTTAGTTTTCTTTTAGTGCTCAGTAGGGGTTACTTTCTAGTAGGTTCTTCTGGTTTTGAAGAGTGTTGCTGATACTAGACTGTGGTACAGGTAGCAGGCCTTCAGTAGAGTGTGGTACTGATGGGTTTGTAGGTGGTAAGGGGCTTATGCAAATCTGGAATAGGTAGTGGTTGCCTTTTGAGGAATGAGTATGGTTAGGCTTATTGGGAATGAAGGGTTGGAATGAGCTGGTAGGCCACTAGGCCTAGAATGAAGAGCTTGGTATTGTGGCTTAGAGTGAATTCTAATTAACATCAGATCCATTAAAATGAGGGAATTCCAGTTAAGGAGATGGTTTTTTTAAGTTACCTTGGGTACAAGTTACATACTGAATTTGCTTCCCCAGAACTCGATGTTGCTTTAGAACTATGGGATGCTAATGATTTAAAATCATTACTGTGTGATGCTATCGTTGAATGATATCTCGTTCTAAGTAATAATCTTCCCAATCAGGTTCACCTTCTTATAGGCAAGGCATATAAGGTACTTTAGAGTGGTTGTCGCCTTCCGCCAACTAAAAGCCCTGGACTCTAGTGTCCAACACACATATTTAGCTCACTCTTCCTATCCACTTCACTAGAAAGAAGTCCCTCATTCAGTCAAGCATGTGCAACCTCTGAACCTCGACAAAAAACCTCACGCCTCCATAACTTCATTTTTCTGTTTCATTATGTTTTCTTTATAGAGTTCTAATTTCTTGTCATATAGCATACATTCTCATCTTAATACATTATATCACAGTAACAATATTCAAAGTGAAAAGTGTTGGGGGGGGGGAGGGGAACACATTGTTTGCAAGGCAATTTTATGGCACATTTAACAGGTCAAGTTTAGTCCATAGCTTTCGGAAATTCTACCCCGCCTTGATTAAAATCCTTTGAAGTCCAACCACTGAATAGCCCTACTTTCTAAACCAAGCTCCAACTATTTGGAAAATATGAACTTTATTTATAACATAATTCCACCCAACGGAACTCGATGTTACTTTATATCTAATCTTTTTCTCCACAATCGCTCTTTTTAGCCCGGCTATTCATGGTCCAAGCTAGAACTACTATAAGTGCATCATAAATTTTAGTTCTAATTAAGGATACGATTGTATTACATAGATTGCCAGTGGAGTGTTGCTTTTCAGATAGAGATTTCATTTGTAAACGTCCATCGTATATATGTTGCACTGAACAAGTTTAATTTCTTTAGCTATCTTATACTTGCTTCTTGAGAGGCTAAACATGATTGAGTAATTTGATTGTACGCGCATTTGTGATAAGAAAAAAAGATGTAATTGATTGTGGTGGATTGCATGGAGTATGTAGATCGAGGTTTGAGCAGCATCTTAACACGGATATTTCAATTCCTCTTTTCATTTTTAATGCAGGCTTGCGATCATTGTTCTTTTAGTTGTAGTGTTCTTGGGTGCGATATATATACGGATCATCTTTGGACATGATATGAAGCAAGCTGAGGTCGATATTTTGTGTCCCCGACATGACGGTTTTCTCTTTTGGCATCAACATGTGCATTGTATAGTTATAATTTTTACTTAGAATATATGTCAAGCTTTGTTGCTAAATGTACTTATGTCCTCGCCTTGTAACCATGTAAATCTTTGTAATGGATAGCATTAGTTTTATATATTAGATTAAAACTTTTTCTACTATTTGTCGCTTAATCTTTTTATTATTTGTCGTTAATTAAAATCTTTAGAATTTGATACTCATAAAAGAACAAAATATTCGTCGCTAAAGGGGCAATAAGTAATGACAATGTTTTTGTCGGTGAATGTAGTTTTTGAACGACGAATTAGAGATGTCAAGAAAGATTCGTGACGATCAATGTTTTTTGTGACGAATTTGAGTTCATCAACAAATGCTACCATTATTGACAAAGCAAATATGTCAAGGAAGATTTTTTTGTTTTCTTGACGAATTTAAAATCGTCAAACAATGTCACTATTATCGACGAATTAAGTATGTCAAGGAAAGTTTGTGACGATCAAAGTCGTTATTGACGAACTTGAGTTCGTCAACAAAGGAAACATTTAGCGACGAAAGAAGGATGTCAAGGGAAAACAGACTGACGATGACTCATTTCTTGACGAATCCAAGTTCGTCGACAAATTAATTCATTCTTGACGAACTTGAACATCCAGCGACAAATTCTAGCAACCTATTACGATGAAATTGTTCGTCGTTAAATATTGGACATTCCTTGACGACGTAAAAAATCGTCAACAAATCTATCTTTTCTCGACGAACACATGTATTCGTCGAAAAATACATTTCTTGACGGCGAGTCTTTGACGAACTGAGCGACGAACTTTTTTCGTCACTGAATGTCTTTATTGACGAATAAGAGACCTTTACCGACGAACCGTGTTCGTCGTTGAAGGCCAATTTTCTTGTAGTGGCCTATGAACACATTTATTATTTTTCTATATAAATTGTTATGCGTTAAGATCTTATTAATAAAGCTCACCAAGAAGAGTATGAAAATGTTTAACAAATAAAAAAAAATATAACGGCTAACAAATATTATTATTATATACATACATACATATGTATATTACTTATAATGAAATAAAAGGATAAAGATTAGGTTCGTTAAATTGTGAATATTGCCTAGAGGCTAGAGATGGACTTTAACATTGAATAAGAAGAAAAAACAAACATTTTTGGGCCCGGGCCCGGCCCAAGCCCGGCCCTAGATATTGGGCCTAGGGCCAGGGCCTAGACTGGGCCTAGGTTTCCCTTCGGCAGGCCCGGCCCGGCCCGGCCAGGTTGGCAGCCCCACTGGCCCGGCCCCACAGCAGGCCCGATGGGCTTGGGCTGGGCCGGCCCAAGCCCGGCCCTTTGACATCTCTATGCTGCTCCTTGTTGTGTAGCAAAATTTTTTCCCATAATTTAACACTTTGAGGCCATTGCCTCCATCAGTGTGTTTGAGATTCTACATAACAAGTACTACACCACATAATTGCTTCACTGAAAAGGTTGCTATATAATGCAATTTTTGTGGAATCACTTTGATAAACGTTAAGTTTGGCTACATTGACTCGCATGCCTCCTTGACAATACTACTACGTAAATGTAAGACTTTGGAGGAAAATTAAAGAAGAACGTGAAAACCCTTTTTTTATTCAAACGAAAACCACAATTGCGTCAACATTTACGCACTTGGTTTTCCTCGCAGTGGGTCATTAATTAGTGTTAGAAATAAAAATAATCAAGCAGCTGGTAGATGCCAAGATCTACGAGTTGGAGGAGGGAGCAAGTTTGATAAGCGTTAAGTTTGGCTACCCGCCAAAAGAGTCCCGTGGTCCCCCTTGTCTACATTGACTCGTATGCCTCCATGACAGTACTACCGTGTAAATTCAAGACTTTGGAGGAAAATTTGAGAAGAACGTGAGAAACCCTTTTTTATTCAACCAAAGGCGAAAACCACAATTGCGTCAACGTTTACGCACTTGTTTTTCCTCCCGTTTGGTCATTTGTGTGTCGAAGTCCGTTTTCTATTCCGCGAGAGCTGGATCCAGCCATCCAATGTCAGAAATGAAAATAAGTAGGTGGTAGATGCCAAGATCTACGAGTTGGGGGAGGGAGCAAGCCTGAACTCATCTTCTTTCTTTTCTTATTTACGTTCCTCGCATATGTATAAGACCCGAATCCATTCACGAGGGAGGAGGAGCCTACATTGAGACCATTGCCTCCATCAGTGTGTTAGATGGCAACAAAGCGTAAACATGACGTGTTCATATGTTTCAGGGGTATAGATTGTCGGGCTGAGTTTCTGGACTACCTCGTTGAAAGTTTGAAGCGGGCAGGTATTGTTCCTTTTACAGATACCAAAACGAAGAAAGGAGGAGGTCTGTGGCCTCAGTTGGAGACGGCAATCGAAGAGTCGTGGAGTTCGATAATCATAATGTCAAAGAGATTTGCTACTTCCAAATGGTGCCTTTTGGAGTTGGAGAAGATCCTTGAGAAGAAGAGGACCAGTGGACTTCCGGTCATGCCTATCTTTTATAGATTGAATACTTCTCATTCGAAGAAACAGAAAAAGAAACAGCAAGAGAAACTCGCACGAGCATTTGCTAAGCACGAAAAGAAGGAGGGCGAGCTCAAGGCGAACAGCTGGAAGGATGCACTTGCAGAATTAGGAGGTTTGGTACGCTGGGTCTTCCCAGGTACATATTACAGGTAATTGATTTGACGCTAAGTCATTTTTTACATGCCATTCTCTTTTGCTTTCTGAAATCTTTTCAAGTACTTCGAAAACCGATTAGGAGAGCATAAAATGGATTAGCAATACGAATCCGTACAGAATACACTAACGTGCATTGCGATAGGTAATTAGGTGTTGTCACATATAACAACTTTGTTTAGCCGAACTTGTAAAGTATTGAATCTTCCCTCGATCTAGCCATCAAAAGATGAAACCATGATCAAGTGCAGATGCACAATCAGTCTAGACAATGATTCACTGTGATTCAAGTGAGATGCAGAATCTTTATTACTCAAGATGTTCCGTTGGACCTCCTTTAGAGCCTTTTAGATCAGAAGGAGATGTAAGCTCATGATTCAAGATGTTCCCTGTTTCCTCCATCAAAATATTAGTGGACTTACGGTAGTCATCCATTGACGAGGAAACTATTTTCTTGTGCCTTTGTCGTATGCTTACTCACCTCGATCAGTCAGTGTGACGTTAATTATTCAAGGTCATGCGCCTCATACCCTCTGTGATCATCTTGCGTCTCAACAGTTCTTGTTTTAAACCACTCAGAGCCACAAAATGGAGACTTTTTCCTCTGCTAAGGAGTGAACAAGCTAGCCTAAGTTGTAGGATCGTATTTAAGTAACAAAATGGACCCTAGCAAGGAGAATCAGGAGATCCTTATTCTCTTAGGAGGACAATAGAAAGGACATTCATATGTTAGCATTATTGTGCAATAAAATAACACTTCAACCATGATTAAGTATTATTATTGTCTCTTCACGATCCAAATGCTTTCACGAACGGACACCTTCTTCACCAACTCTTTATGCCTCTTGCGCATCCAAATCCATGCAACCCTTCTTATTAATGTGTTGTAAATTTTTGTATGTAAATGAGTTTTCTGACCTACACAAGTCTCTCTATGATGAGAGAGAAAACACAGGCACCAAAATGCTTGGAACCTGTTATGCTTTAGAAAATCCTTCTATACAAGCTCTCATCCATCATGGAAGACGTCTCTTCCCATAACTTCAATGTAGCTTATCAAAAATAAACTATCCACAATCATAATCAAGTTAGTAGGATATACTTAATAATTACAATATGAAAATGAACATGTGGGCCACTTTAGTCTCCCACATAAATGGGTGAGAGGAGTTCGTGGGGTGAGTCGAGTCATGGGTAACATCATATTCTTCTACCCCTCTACTCATTTAAAAGGTTTGGTAAAGACGTAAAGTTATCCCAAACAGTGTTATCACTCATTCTTTAGTCGGTTTAGTACCGACCCCGGCTATATTTTCACTCATGTTGGTTGACCCATATATGGGGTTAGGTTAAATTAGGGAAAGAAAAAAAAAACGTTTGGTTGCTACAAAATTCGAGAGTTATAAAGCACATAATTCACCTCACCCGCAATCGCAATAATAATAATGTTTTTACTGTTGTCTTGAAACAAACAATTAAATTAGCAACTCTATGGTCCCGCATTCACATTAGCAACAAGTAAACAGATGCGACAAAAAGTGTCACAAATTAAAAGCATATATATAGCTATTGCATTTTTTTTGCGAGAGAATGTCTTTAAATAGAGTTCAAATTCTTACAAATGTGACAAAACCTTTTTCAACGCCTAAAAGACACTAAAAATGCTACTGTTAGTTACACATGGTAGAGTTGCCGAATCCCACCATCGAGAAGTTCTTAGTTATTGTCGCAATTAATTGCTTTTGCAAGGGGCAATCGTAACTATCTAATGATCAACTTCTTGCCACAACAAACGCCAAAAATAATACTCTTCTTACGAAAAAATTGCACACATTTGACTTGCACACACTTAAGGGCTTGGTAAAAAATGTATACTTTTCCAATCCTGTCCAACAAGCACCCATTTTGTCGTCCTACTATCTACCATATCTGATGCACTATTAGTGATATATCACCAACGTGAAGCCCTCAACCATCAGGGCTGCACAGCCCCATGGCCATCACTTCAACCGCCGCTGGGCCACCAAAATCCCCCACCACTTCAATTCACAGAATCCTCCACTACAAAAATTCGATGGGAATTAAAAGGGTTAGATTTTCATACCAAGTGTCAACCTATTGATTCATACTTGTGATTTTCGTTGTAACCAACGTGGGTGTCTATTAGAGTGGGCTGTTCGCCGACCCAAATCACCACACACCCATCACCATCACCATAATCATGAATGTGAGACAATATATTACTCTCAGGGTCGAGTTCGAAGTGTTTCGAAATAGCTGTCAAAGCTTCCAAAGCATCTGAAATAGCTGCCAAAGCTTCCAAAGCATCCTCATATCCAAGCAACTTGTAATCCATGCCAAATTGCCCACAATTTTGGTCGCCTTTTATTTGTAGCTCCCAGCTTTTACATAAACCCAAATATCCTATTGCCACAGTGATCGCGACATAAATCTCCAGCCCCGCTAAGCCTGCATTGTTTTGAACTACCCCGTCAACATTCAACTTAACCCACCCAATGTTGGGTAGACTGCAGTTAAGTTAACATGGAGTTTACCCTCCTTTCTCTAGTACTTGAGTTGGAAGTTGAAATTCTCCTGAACACTGAGCTGCGTTAAATTTGGTGGGATAGTAGTTGTTCGCCCACGAGCAATCATGATACAATACCACATGCACCATAAGAAAATATGTATTTTGCGACGGAGTTTTAGCGACGGAAGGTATTCCGTCGCTAAACATGTCTTTAAGCGACGGAATATCCCGTCGTTAAAAATCCGTTGCAAAATACTATTACCGACGGAAGACACCGTCGGTAAAAGTATTTTGCAACGGATTTTTAACGGCAGACTTTTAGCGACGGAATTACCGTCACTAAATATTTTTTATAAAATTAGTAATTTTGAGTTTTTTTTTAAATTATTTAAACGACGGAATAAAACCGTCGCTAAAAAGTCTGTCGCAAAAAGTCTTTATAATAAGACATTCACCGACGGAGTTTTAGCGACGGTGTTATTCCGTCGCTAAAGATCCTCCATTTAAAAACAGATATGGTTTCTTTCTCTCTCCCCGTTCTCTCTCCACTGTCGCCGCGCAACTAATCCCACCACTGCCGTCGCTCCACCCACGCCGCCGCCGTCTTACCCACCTCGAGATTTGTATGTCAATTGCCCTAAATTATCTGAATTTTTTGTTATTTTGTCTTCAATTTAGGTTACATGCCCTAAATTATGCCTGGTTTATTTAGATTTGTATGTCAATTTAGGTTCAATTTTTTGTTAATTTGTCAATTGCCCTAAATTATCTGAATTATTTATGATGTCATTCACTTTGTTGTTCAGACGGATCCTGCCCCATATGAATGTTGGCAAAGTCTTAGGGCACAGTTCGAAGTGTTTACCAACTGCTCTTGCTTTAGTTGCATTAGTCAAACAATAATTTGAGTTCAATATAACCTTTAGATGTTCGAATCATGTCCTAGAACGTAGCGATAAACTAAACGTGGCAAACGTTATGGAAGGGGGAGGGAGCAGCATTCTCGGGGACGAGGTACCCAGATTTTGGCACGTCCCAAAAGGGAAAGGAGGATGTGATAGGAAAGTTCACTCCTCATACAAAAACATTACTCGTACATTAGTGTGTCAACATAGTGCATTTCTGAATAAAATTTGAGGAATGCAGCGACGAGGTTAACTGCAAGTAGAATTCAAATTTAATTTTACCTAACCAATGATCTTCCACGTGTG
This sequence comes from Escallonia rubra, assembly GCA_033065855.1. NCBI lineage: Eukaryota > Viridiplantae > Streptophyta > Magnoliopsida > Escalloniales > Escalloniaceae > Escallonia > Escallonia rubra. Next base: position 68,004 of record JAVXUO010002278.1, read on the forward strand.
CCCTAGCAAATTAAACATGCCCCACATACTCCCTTGTAGCAAGTGAACGATCAGAATTACAGTCTGCAACACGATTACATGTATAAAACCTTAATTAGAAAGAAATAGTTACGGTTAATCCCGAAAAATGGGGGAAAAGGATGCTATTGAGAAGCGTGTGAGGCATGAAACTGAAGGTGTAATTTTGTGAGATTGATGCCCTAGTTGCTTCCCGATCGACAGAGAGACTGGTTCCGACTACACCTTGGGAACAATACGGGAAGCCCGCGACCGACGGCGAATTGCTTCCCGAGGCGTAGTCGGAACCGGTTTTTTTCTGTTTTCCGTTTCGGTTAAGGTTGTCTGTTCAGGGGCAAGTAAACGACAAAGAGAGCCAGTTATGATAAGTTTCGGTGCGTATCCTCGTATGGAGGGAGAGGTGGACCACTTATTCGCCGAGCTAAGCGACAGAGAGCGAACGTGAAAGCCTAGAGTTAACACGACCGTTAAAAAAAGGATTAAATATGTGAACGAAAGTATTTTAGAAAGATCTGTGACTTAATAAATGTACATAATCTGGCGTTTGGGTTGGTGGTTTTTTTTTTTTTTTTTTGAAAATTTCAAATTGGGAAATAATAGAACTGCAAATATGAGTAATCCTAAGGAGAGGGAGGAATCGAACGCGGGATCTCGAGGCCACTCCTCGAGGCCCTTTGCCAACTCAACCAACTTCTTTGGGTTTGGTTGGTGGCCTTTATCGTGTTGTTTTTCTAATCTTTATCCTGTTTCTAGGTTTTTTTTTTTTGGGAAAGGTTAAAAATATATACCAGAAAGAAGGATCAGAATTTACGATAGTAGTTACGCATAAGCCAACACAACAAGTTGGATGATATCCCTATCCAATCGAGACAATGACTAACACAAAATAACCACAGGACAAATAGTCACAAGGAAGTACTAGGACGACGGAAGGATAAATGGAAGAGATTTGCCCTTCTGTACACCATAAATGGAAGAGATTTGCCCTTCTGTACACCATTAACTTTACCGAATTTATGAGCAGTTTTTAGTTTTCCTTTATAAAAATCCTTGTTAACTATGCACATTGCGAAGTTACCGAATTTATGGAATTTAGAAATGTTTTGCCTATTAGGTTGATGAACAGCACTTGTAAGATATCATGTGAAGTATAAAGAATCGGAAGCGTAGAAGCCGACACTAATACAAAGACCCATATGCCCCGACGGCGGACACTAATACACTGTATGGACACTTAGCATGCCCAGCTTGTTACAGTCATGGATCATGATTAATCCGAGTCCCTTCCCAATGACTTAGTCAGAACATCCGCAAGTTTATTCGTTGTATTTACATTATAGTAGAAGTAAGTTCATCCTGCACATGTTCTCAGTTTAAGTGACAGTCTATGTCAGTATGGTTTGGTCGAAACATGACAGACCTGATTGGAAGCAATATGAATAGACACTAAAACTGCACAGGAGATGGATTCCCAAAACCAAGCTTATATAAGACTACGGGAGCTGTCTTATTAGCGGTAATATGGAGCATGCGCCATAGCTTGATACTCTTACTCAGGACTTTATCGCACAACAACATTTTGCTTCTTACTTTCCGTGACATAGGTGGCTATTTGGGTGGTGAAATGATGATGTGCGTAGTTGAGATTTTTGTGGTAGTCATTTTAGCTACAACTCACTGTGGATCTGTTTTTTTAGCATCACTTTAACATAATTTGATAGATTTAATTCAGCTATGAAATTGATGCTCGTCGATTGAATAATCGTCGATTGAATAATCGTCGATTGGTTTTTCATGTTAAAGTAGGTTAAATGGCTTCTGCTTCGGTGAACAGGGACGTTTCAGTCAACAGGCACTTCTTCAAGGTCATGATGCCTGGTTTTCATACAGAACTTGTATGTCATCCCGCTTTCTCTATGTTTTCGTGTGTTAAAAGTTTTATCTTTGGTTAAAAACTTACATGTCTTACTGTGTTATGAATATGTTAGGCCATACCGGTAGCATTTTGGCGATTGCTTACCACATTGAGATTTGAAGCAACTTTAACCAGCCGCAAGGGGTCATGGCTTGTTAAATTGAAGAAGAAGGTTGGCCAAGAGGTTCTTTGCTTCGAAGAGGGTTGGAACGAATTCGTGCAACAACATGACCTCCATCTAGGAGACTTTGTAATCTTTCAACACATGGGGCAAATGCATTTTCAAGTCAGCGTGTTTGATCAAAGCACTTGTGAAAAGCCTTTCCCCCAATGTTGAACTCTGAGGCGTAATTAGACAATATTTTAAATTAATCGCATCAGATATGTACATTTTGAACAATGTTGTGAACATTGACTATTTGTTTGATAATTTTAGGTTGTTAATTGTGATTATTGATCGATGATTTGTTAATCGATGATTTTAGATTGTTAATCGTGCATTTGATATATTGAGATTGTTGACGGAAGATGGGACCCAATTGGTTTGAATTTTTTATTACAGGTTTAGGCATTAAAAATTAAAAAAAAAAAATTAAAAAATGACTTAAACATTTAGCGAGGGATTCAATCAATCGTTAAACATTTTATCCCGTCGCTAATTACGAAAAAAAGAAAATAAATTAAAGTACGTAAAACAGAATTAGCGACGGATATTCCGTCGCTAATTTAGAAATAAATCGGTCGCAAAACGTTCTATATTAGACGACGGATTTTATAATTCCGTCGCAAAACTTTTAGCAACGGCCTGTTATACGAGGGACTTTTAGCGACGGTAATTCCGTCGCTAAAAGTTTTCGCGACGGAATACAGGCCTTTAGAGACGGGAAAATCCGTCGCTAAAGGCCTTATTCCTTGTAGTGATGGAGTGCATGACTTCAATGAATAAGAAAAACCACTCAGCCCAAGATATTGATGCTATTTCACTACGTTGAAGATTCAAATCAACCCATTCTTCGAAGTTCAGTGTGAAAATTGTGGCCCAATTATTAGGCTTGATTAATGTTCTCCACAATTCCTTCACATGAGCACAATCACTAAGGGTATGCAGTATGGACTCAACAACTGAAGTGAAAATAGGACAGTTATCATCATCAGCAATCCCGTGTTTCGCGTTTAACTCATTTGTAAGGATTCGGTTGTGGTGAACCAGCCAAGCAAAATGTTTAACTCTAGGGTGGGTTGAAAAAGACCACAGTAATTTCCAACCTATCGTCCCACCGTTATTTTAGGTCTGGGTAACTATATCACGAGCCAAACGGAAGCAGAACAGCATTAGGGGACGGCTTCCAAATAATTCTACCAGCGTTGCTTTCCTTGACACGTAAAATCATTGAACACAAGGGAGTTAGGATTGTACCTGTAGATATTGTCGCAAAAAGTCCCAATTCCAGTCACATAGATCCTCCGGCCAATAGTCCCAAACACGTTTCATAAGCTGCTCAACAGGGACCTTAGCCATGGCTACTTTAATTAAAGGTTTCTCTGATACCTATGAGTCACCCCATAACTTTATCAACGCACTGTAGCGGATCTTCCATCTTGCCCCTTTTCTAAGCACCTCCATCCTATGCAAAATATTGTGCCAAGTATACAAAGCACATGTATTAGATATATTTCAAATAGTCTTTCCATTCTGCAAATATTTAGCATAGAGAACTTGAGACTATAGTGTACCATTTTGGTTTAGAACACACCAACAAGTTTCCCCAACAAGGCACTATTCACATTGGCCATTTTACCAAAACCCAAACCACCTTGCCTTTTGTTATGACAAAGAATGTCCTATAAGATGCAGCTTACCTGTATCAAGGGTTCCACCCCATAGAAGTCGTTTATTGCATCGATCAATGGCTTTGCAAATGCTTTTGGGTATCTTGGAATAGTCTGCATTGCATAAGAAGGGATGGTTGAAGTTACAAATTGTATAAGCGTCGCTCTGCCCACAAACGATAAACACGATGCTTTCCAATCCGATAGATGTTTCTAAACTTTTTCAAGTAGTTATATGTGTTTTTTAGCACACGCTCATGTAACATCGTCAGTCCAAGATTGCAAGGGAGAGGAACGCCACTCATCAGATTGATGCCCCGTGTCGTACGATGTGGGATGTCGGCGAAATGTAAAGCTTAGGCAGGGTTTGAAACAGTTGTTTTTAGTTTTAAAAAACTGGAAAGAAAAAAATTGTCGTTTGACAGACAATTCTATTTTCTTTTTCCCTTTTCCCCCTTATGTTTTATAAACTAGTTTTGGGATTGTTTTTGACAACTCTATTTGGAGTTTTCTGTTTTTTTTTTTTTGGTTTTTGTGAGGTCCACGTTTGAACTTTTGTTGGAAGCATTCTCTTCTTCCTTCAATCTTCATCACCAACACTTATCACCAAAGAACACCAAACCACTAATATTGCCGACCACCATACTCATTGACCGCCGCCGCCACCACCAACAATGAGCAACACTACCAAACTCCAAACAACAAACATTGTCAAACACTACAGCTTAGTGATTGCCGATTTGCCACTACCACCGGTCAACACACCAGAACACCAAACTTGCCAGCAACGCCAACCACCATACCTATTGATTGTCGTCACCACCACCACTGACCTACACCCACAAATTCTGCCAACCATCATAGCGACTGATAACCACAACCGCCGAACACCAAACCCTCTACCTTTGGTCACCACCACGGCATCGGCCACCACTCCTCTAAATCAAAATACAATAATACTAACCACCTTTTTCCCTACAACAAAAATCACCAAAAGATTTCATCCATCGATTAGCCCTAGTATCTTTAATTTGCTCAGGTAAATTCCAAACCAATCAAAGTATTCACCCAATCAAACCTCAACCAAACCAATGAAGCCCTAATTTGCACGCCAGTGTGTTACTGTCATAGCAATAGTTGGACGCTGGCGAATGAGATGTGTTGGTCGTGGTGGAGGCGCTTCTGGTTGTTGAACATAAGAGTTCAGAAGAAGCTCTCAAGTATTGAAAAATGAAAGAAAAAAGAAGAGAGAAAAAATAGAAAGATAAGAAAGGAAAAATAGAAAGAAAAAACAAAAGTAAAAACCAATTATGCAAGAATGTATCAAACAACCTATCAATTTTGTAAAAAAAAGAAACCTCATGGAGGTTTTGGTTGTTGTTTTTGGTTTTTAAGAAAAAATGAAAAGTGAGATGAGCTTCAAACACACTCTTAGATTTAGTGAGATGGACATTTTGACCCGATGCTTCACATAATGTGTCATAACTTCCTTGATGATTAAGGCTTGCTCGGCAGATGCCTCAGCAAAAGAGCAACAGGTCATCAGTGAAGAATAAATGAGAGATTGTTGGACCACCTCTTGGTGCATTGATAGGTTTCTAGTCCTTCCTTGAGACACTCGCATTTAGCGTGTCTTCCAAAAACCTACAACTTACCTATCATATGCTTTCTGAAGATCCAACATAAAAAAACATAGCACCTTTTTTTTCTTCACTTGTCGAATTGTCTGAAGAAGTTCCTGAACCATTACAATGTTTTCGTTGACTTGGCAACTTGGAATGAAACTACACTAAGTGGGCTCTATCCATTTATCAAGGAAAGGGGCGGAGTTGACTCACCACGACCTTCGATATTATCTTTGATATTTTAGAATTTTCTTGTTTAGGTATGAGCGAGATTAACGTCTCATTGCTACTTGCACCTATATATTTATATTTATATGCACGCGCCTATATATTTATAAAGAAAAGAATGAAGGAAACGGATTGAGGGAAGAAGACGAAGGAGAAGAAGAGACAAAGGGGGAAGGCGAAAAGGGTGAAAAACATCAAGGCGCAGAACAAGTCACAGACATCGCACATCCGGCAAAATGCCTCCCCTCGGTCATATCTTTGATGCGTATGTTCGTCGCGCGGATGGGCATCATCACATGTCTGACTTGCATTTTCTGGTACGCTCTTTTCCTCTGCACTTTTTAATATGCTTCCCTGCCTAGTTGATCGCTTTAAGTATTTTCTTTGGTAATATAATATTTCTTGATAAATAGATGCCACCATAAATCGATTCATCGTCTTCCATAAGACCACCCCAAGTTTTGCTTGTTTTATATCCGATGAATCAAGTTCAACATCTCCATTAAGGAATTTACAACACTGAGCTTTTATGTAGGAAACCTAGCGGAGTTGGGCTCCATGGTAATAGCAAAGTACAATCTATATATCGTTTCTATATATTATATTATAACATAGAAGCTTAAGTGACAAAGTGTTATGGATTGTGGAGTGTGGATTGCGGATTGTGGATTGTGGATTGTGGATTGTGACATCATTACGTATGTTTTGATGTACCATTTCTTTTTTAACTCTATTCATTAAAGTCACACATGCATCATCATTCTTATTATTAATTATTTTTAAAAAAATTTGAAGGCATTATTAACGGAATTTTAGCAAATCTTATAAGACTAGAAACCCAACTTTACACCCTCTCAAACTCTACCTATTGAATAAACTCAGACAGTAGGCCTTAATTTTGACTACTTACACCCCAAAAGCACTTTATACAACAAAATAAAATCTAAAAAATGTTAAACAAGAAAATTCAGCACGAAATTAAAGATAAATAATTCACAGATTAAAATCGTTAATTTCTTTTTACAGAGATATATACGAAATAAATACGACTTAATTCTTAAAAATACTTTAATATTCAAATATGATAGTTTACTTAAAAAATTAATTTTAATTGAACAACTGCAAGCTCTAAATTGAAAATCATATACACCAATAAATGCAATGAAAAAAAAAAGAATTAAAACCGAATATGACAGTTCTTAAGAATAATTTAAAGTACTAAAATAATAGTTTAACTTCACAAATTGGTTTCTAAGATTAATGAATTAAAACTCATATTAGTATGCACCTTCTCGAAGCTAATTAATTTGTTCCATATTTTGTTAAATCGGAAAAAGAAATTCGTTGGAGTTTTCCACCCTACCACTAAGCTGTACAGTCCATCCATATAAGGCAACGAGACATTTATGATATGCAATGATTCATCGAATAAAAAAAGTTAATAAGTGATTCAATATGGAAACAATTATAATAACAATCACGATAAGAAAATACACACAAAAAAGTCATTGTGTATTCTCTTAACCTCATCCTTAGGAAAAACTTTTCTGCAACAAGAAGTATTGTAAATTGTGAAAGCGAGACATAAGACTTTTCAACGCTCTTTTCCTTTTTTTAATTTTTACGCAAGTGACTTATCATTATATTTGGTTTGCTGTTTTTCCATTTTTATCCCTACTTGTTTACTTTTTAAAATGAATTATTTTTAAAAAAATTCCAAGTATAATTATCCCAATTTTTGTAAACCTTATAAAACTGAGAAACCAATTCCACAGATTGTTAAACTCTACCTAACCAATTGACAAACTTATTAGGCCTTAATTTAACTATCAACACTTCAAAAAGCACTTTAACATAAAAAATAAAAAAAAATAAAAAAAAATCTCTTAGATGTTAATTATGAGAAACATCAATGAATTTGCTTACAGAAGCAACATACAAACCGAATATAACTTAATTCTTAAAAGTACTTTTAAATTATCAAAATAATAGGTAACTTAAGAAATTAGTTTTAACCATAAAATCTCAAATTGTATTAGAATTCACATTCTGTTATAGATGCAAAAATGAAAGAAAAGAAAAAGGAATCAAAAGTTAATATGATTTTATTTTTAAAAGTACTTTAAGATACTAATATAACAGTTCACTTCACAACTTAATTTTCAAATAGATAACCTCAAATTCTAAAGGGTTACCTCCTAGATTGTTTAAGTTACTAGGATTTATTTTGATTGCTAGCACTTAAATAAAAGTTTAAATATGACAAAGTAAGAGTACGTGAAATAAAATAAAATATTAAGATTAATGTTGTAGCACATGAGTCCAAAACTGCTTTATATGCTCTTAATCAATAAATAAACTTATTAGGACTTAGCTATCACCATATTCACCTGAATATAATATACAATAAGAACTCAATCAACAGTCTACAAAGCAAAGATAAACTAAGTAAATATGGGATTTTTTTAGCGGTATCAAATTGTATCACTTTTACGCCCCGGAACGTCAACTACTCACTCGATCAGTTACACTAAGACAATTATAGCCTTATAACCAAAATGGACAACCATTATCAGAGCAATTAAACCGTCAATTAAATTGTACTCTTAGTAAACTGTCATAACTGAAACATCAAATCTAAGCATAAAAAATTTTAAATAACAATATTTACCCACGCAGGGGTTCTAATGGACAATACAACAACTCATTTCAACTCGCTAACTTGGCTCTAGTTCATACCCAATTGGTAACCTATCGTTGGCTATCACCCCAGAAAGAAAAGTCAGACGAGAGTGATCTTTTGAGAGCCTAGTAAAGTCAATCAAGGATTAAAACAATGCGATTCGAACGATTTTTCATATATAGTCAAATGAATTTTTTTTCAAAAAAAATTAAATAAAACCATCGTGTTTTGATATAAACATTGGGAATAATATCCACTCAATCCCTCAAAATCAATAGATGTTTCAAAACATTTCAAATACAATAAAACATAAAAGATGGCATTGAAAAGGAGAAGTATATATTAGCAGAGCTATCCCGACAGTGCTCAGATACACTCTACATAGGCATATGTATACTAACTAATCTATTTACGTACTAGTTCAACGCCCAAATATATTATCTCATGTTAACGTTCAGAAGAAATACACATAAGCCAATATATTGTATAAAGCTTGAAAAAGCAAAATGGTTAAACAGTGATAAGAGTCTCAAACGATTGCTTAAAGGTTCGAGGTAGGGTTTCATGGGTAGTTCAAAATTATTTTTATAACAAATTAACAAAATCTTTAACATCCCAAAAATTCAGAACGTTAACACTCGTTCGATCAGTTACACTAAGATAAGAACCCTCAACCTCAGTGAAATAATACCACAAATCTGTCAGAGCAACTAAACTATTAATTAAATCATACTCCTAATAGGCTGTCATAAATGGAACATCAAAACTAAGTCCAATTTTTTTTTAATAATAATGTTAATCCCCGTAGGGGTTCTAATGATCAATACTAACTTAACTTAATTTCTCTCGTTCAGCTCTAATCCACATTCAGACAACCTAATGCTGGTTATCACCTGCGAAAAAAAAAGTCAAACGAGAGTGAACTTTTGAGAGCCCGATAAGGTCGATCAAGGATTAAAAATAACAAAACGATTCAGACAATATTTCATATAAAGTCAAATGATAAATTTTAAAAGGATTTGCAAACAAACCCATAGCATTTCGATATAGACATAGGGACGAGTATCAACTCAATCCCTCAATGAATAGTCATTTCAAAGCATTTCAGGTACGATAAAACAAATACAGGTAACATTGAACATAAGCAGTACACTATAGCAAAGCCACCCTGACAATACTCAATACACTTTACGTATGCATATGTATACTAACTAGTCCATTTAGGTACTAGTTCAACTCAACAACAGACCATCCTTATAATGCCAACAATACACGCATCCTTATAACTCTTCAGATTTACTAACTCATGTTAATATTGGGAAGAAATAAATACAATTTCAAAACGTTGTACAATGATTAAATCATTAAAGCAGATCAATATTAAAGAATTTCAATAGATCACTTTAAGGCTCAACATAGAGCTTTATGGCAATTCAAAAACCTTTTCATAATAACAAATTAACAAAAAGGTAGAATTCAATGAAATTTGATAACAATTTAGAATAAAACATATGAGATCAATCTGATCAAAAGGCTTCGAATAGAATTGCTTACACTTTAATGAAAACTATAACATCAAAGTTCAATGTAATTTGTATGGCTATTAGAATAAAACATTTGAAATCAGTGCGATGAAGGCTATTAGAATAGGGAATGTTACACAACCTCGATCAATAATCCTTTGAATAAACCTAAATTCACAATTTATTTGTAAGAACAAAATCTATGCTAATATACTATAAACCTAATATCAACTACTTATAACGTGCTCATTCATAATCCTGAAATCACGCTACTCGAAATGTGTTTGACACACGGCCGGCCTAACTGAAAATCCCATATACTCCTTAATGTGCAACATACTTCAAGTACATAATAAATTATAAAAAAACACTTTTATAGCTTAAAATATTATAAAAAGTCAAAATATGAATTTTTTGAATTTTTAATTGAAATAATTTCTTTAAATGCCATAAATAGATGTAATTGCTTCTAGCTGAAAATAAAGTCCCATAATTTTTTTATACATCTTAAAAATATGTATAAAAATTATAGAAATTGAAATTAGAATTTAAAAGGCATTAAAACTGTTTTAAAATTTTTCGTTTTGCTAAATCCAATGAAATACGGAAATGATAGCAAATCGGTTCTAAAAATCATCAAACTTAATCTGGGACTTATTTATATAATAAAAACATTACTCTAATGTTTCTAGAACTTTTTCACGAGTTTTAAAGGCTCCAAAAGATTTTACAAATCTAAATTTACAGAAAATATAAAAAATACATATAATTTTAGAAAATTAAAAGATTTTGCTGGAAATTCTAGTATATTAAAAATTTCACGCCTCTCAAGTAACTAGCTTTTTCACATGCACATACCACATCTACACACCCACCATTTCACTCCACCCACCCGCACACACCCATACAAAAACATACACACAAGCACACAACCTTCCTCACACCCACTACCTCACGGCAGTGGTTCGTCTCATCTACTATCTACACACACTTATATACGTACCCAACACCCAAACACACACTCACACACCCATTGCATTACACACATCCACACTGCACTGACTTGATCATGCACACACAGCACACTGCTACACACACACCTACACACTGCCTAATACACCTTGCATATACCATATCTACACACCCACCATTTCACTCCACCCACACACACACACCCATACAAAAACATACACACAAGCACACAAACTTTCCCACACCCACTGCCTCATGGTCAGCGGGTCTTCTCTTCTCCCTTTTTTTTTCTCTTGTTCAACACATTCTACCAACACTTATATACATACCCAACACCGAAACACACACTCACACACCCATTGCATTACACACACCCACACTACACTGCCTTGATCATGCACACACATAGCACACTACTGCACACACACCTGCACACTGCCTAATACACCTCGCACTCCCTACTTCCTACACACACAGAACACACACATAGTGCACACTTCACGTAACACACACTCTCTCTCACGAATGACGGCAACCATCATATCATAGAGAACACACGCATACACTCACCACACACAGAGAACCAACGCACGCAAGCCGACACAGTCACACATACCTCACGCTATCGCGCGCACACTAAAACCCACTACTGACCAACAAATCTCTAGCCACAATGACCACTATTTTCAACCATCATAACACATCAACAATCAATTGCTAGATTAATTTTAGGCTATACCCCATATTTAGGGAATAATTGCACCCAGCACCCCAGTGTTTTAAAATTGGCATCCGGCACCAAAAATTTAAAAATCTTGGTATCAAGCAACAATTGATGGTCAAAATGGCATTTGACCAGACGTCTGTTAATTTGTTAAGGGCGAATTGTTCTTTTTACCCGTGAAATCCTAGTCTGCTTCAACCCCCTAAGCCTTCACGTCTCTTCTCTCTGTGTGTGTGTGTGTGTGTGTGTGTGTGTGTGTGTATGCCCCCAACCACCGTGCACTACCATCAGCACCAAGAACCTACCTCTATTGTTGCCGCGATCTCTGGCGTCTAGTGTGCGCCCTCTTCACCTTACCTAACATGTCATATGTCCCTCCCACCCTCGATTTAAACCACTGATTATGTCGTGATGATGTTGTGCCGTGGCTAATTGGTTTCGATGGCGACCGACGAGAAGATCACGTGACGGGGTAATTGGGTATATTATGGCTGTGACGGTTGGCAGGGAGTGTGTCTAATGGTCATTCGGTTGGAGGAAGTAATGGCTCATCGAATGGTCATTGTTGGTCGAACAACCGGTGCTGGTAGTCGTCATTCAGTTTGAGGCAGTGGCTGTAGGTTAGGCATTGATGGTTGTGGGTGAGGGATTTGTGGCAGAGGCAAAAGTCATCCAAGGTCGGCGTTGGTGGCAGCGATTCAATTGGAGGGAGTGTCGTGGGTTAAGGATGTGGAATAAAGGTGGATATAACCAGTAAAAAAACCATTTTGCCCTTAAAAACTAACAAATGTCTGGTCAATAGGCATTTTGACCATCATTTGGTAATGGAAGTCATGTTTTTTGAGTTTTTGGTTCTGGGTATTAGTTTTAAAACACTGGGGTGCTGGGTGCAACTGACCCCTAAGTATGGGGTGTAGCATAAAATTAATCCTCAATTGCCTCAAGCCACTACCAACGATGTCATGGCCACCAGCCCATTCATCGCTGCCGACAACCTAAAGAGACCGCCTATCTATTTTCTCATAACAAGGTAACCTCACGCCTTAGTGTAAAAATTGAAATTTTAGAAAATACTAAACGATTCCAGAAAAATCTAAAAATTTACTAGTAATTCTAATATTACACTTGAAAACTTTCTGTAATGTTTTAGCAATATACGACAGTCGCAAAGTATCCGACAACCACATGGTACAACTATGCAAGCACACTATAACGCACTTACTGCACAAACCCATCTTATTCTTCCTCCTTATTCTTCACTGAATCACGGCTCATTGACGAAAATAACACACCACTCACACTTCCTTTTTTTTTTGGTTGGAAGGATAAAGATATCATTACACTAAAACAGGAAGGATTACATCATTGTTCCTAACTTCTTCCAACTGAACCAAAAGGTTGGAAGAAGGTGGAACAAAACCAAACTGTTTACAAAAGAAGCTACGGGCAGCTAGGTTATGAGCAGCTTGGTTGGCTAATCTAGGAACACTCACAGCATCCCAGCAGGCAAACAGTTTCAGGAGTCGTCGGGCTTCGGTAATGGTTGAGTGGATCAACCAATTTGGAGTAGAAGAGCTGTCCAACATCAGATTGATAATAGTTTCAGCGTCGCCTTCAAAGATGACAAAACTCTTACGAAGATTTAGAGCTGTTTGAATGGCAAGAAGAGCAGCAAGGGCTTCCGCTTCTTCCGGAGAGTCCGAATTCACCAAAACTGTGTGGCCAAACTCACAAACTATGTCTGAGTTCACACAAACCATTGCAATGCAGGCTCTATGGCCTCTAATGGCTGCGTCAAAGTTAACTTTAAACCAACCTGCCGGGGGATACTTCGAATCTTCAGAGAGCCTCAAACTTTTTTCCGGTGCTTCTATCACTACCAGGTAGGTTGTGGCTGCCTTGTTGATTTGCGTCGAAATTAGGATGGGATCCGGCTGAATTTCTTCATGAATCAGCTTGTTGCGGGCAAACCAAATAAAATCAAAAAGCGTAACCGCGTAGACAGTGAGCCGCAACTGGTCAAGATGATCGAGATTGGTGGGATTAAGGAAGTAGGAGAGCCATTCGAGATAATTCGGCATATTACTCGGTGGCCGAAACCCAAAAGGAGAGCTCAACCAGCAAATTCTAGCAAAGCTACATTCTAGGAAGATGTGGGTAGAAGTTTCAGGTGAGCTTAGGCAGAGTGGGCATAAAGGGCTTAAGTCAGGGAGGAAATGGTTCAAGATTTGCCTAAGAGGGAGCAAGTTCCAAGCAATTCGCCAAATCAAAATTTTAAGCCTCTCCCTAATTCTAGATTTCCATGATTTGCTCCACAGAGACGAGGGAATGGCTGGGTTTTGGCTAAATCTGTGACTGTTTGCAATATGGTAGGCTGATGTGGTTGAAAACAACCCATTGGAATTGGGGGTCCAAGCTATTAAATCTTGGGATTCGATTGTAGGAATCTTAATTCCAAGATCTGGAATGAGGGAGGAACAACTCTGCTACAAAGGAGAGGTTTGGAACTGTGGCTAAAGCACTAACACACTACACATACTAATATCACACACACATACACTTAAAATCATCCATACACATTATAATCAAACACATTAAGACACGCACAGCACACCTACGCCTTCACGCACGCACGCACGCACCACACACACATAAACTCTGCTCCATATGCACGCACACAGTACACACCCTCACACTCACGGTTGTCCCTCCATCCTCTCACAAACACCATAATCACACACTCCCCACACCCCAAATCGCCCTTCTTGCACACAGTTACACCCACATCCGTCCATCTGCACACGGCCACACACAACCGCCGTTGCTGCCCATTTCATTCCCTTGCTCATAAACACGGCAGCCTCTATGGCTGCCCTTTCCACCCTCAAGTTCGTTTCTATCCCCTGCCCTCATACACCCACACAATCACATATAATATACACCTGTTGCATTACCACGGCAGCCATGGCTGCCCTTAAACTCGACTCCACATAGCCACATGCATGGCTATCCCCTCACATACTCCCGCACAGGTGATACACATACATACAATGATCAAAGATTGATTCACTTCATCGGATTCCGGCGAGTACCTTGGGCGGTCCTTTTCTTTCTCTTTTTCTCTGTGTATATTTTCTTCTCCCTTTCTCACGAGCACACACATAGACTTCTTCTTCTTCTTCTTCTCCCTCCCCCCCTCCCCCCCCCCCCCCCGCGCGCGCGCTTTCTTTTTATTAGGCTGTTACCGAAAATAATATATACGCACAACGCTTATTTCTCCCCACTTTCCCTTCTTCTGTTCCATCACTAATTTTTATCTCTCCAAATATAAAGGGTTGATAAAAAAAAAGATTTTATAATCTTTTAATTAGCCAATCGTCCTAATATTAATCTAAAATTTTAAGTGTTACTTTAACTATCATAAATTGCCTATTGAACCCTATGTCAAAAAGTGTTACTATTTGTTGCCAATGAAATATGGATGCTATCTACGGAGAGTATAAAAATTATCGCTAAATAAAATAAATCAATCGGCTAAATAATATCGATGTTCGTGGTAATCACCATTGATCACAATTTATATAAGTATAAAAATAATCATTATTTTCAAACTTTTTATCCCTATCATTTGCAAAGCTTTTATAGAACATTATGACGCTATATAATAAATTTGAAATCATAATTAACTGTATAACATATTTACGTACACATACATAACGCCCCGGAAACGTTAGACACTTACTAGATCATTTACACTTATAAGACAGTAATATTCTCACAATTAAATGGACAACATTATCAGGGCAACTAAACCGTCAATCAAACATTACTCTTAGTAGACTGTCATAAATGGAGCATCAATACTAACTTAACTCGATTTCCCTCGCTGGGCTCTAATCCATACCCAATGCGATCACCTGCGAAAGGGAAGTTAAAAGAGCGTGCGCTTTTGAGAGCTCAGTAAGGTCGCTCCATAACCAAAAGAATTGAGTACAATTATTCGCAAATAGTTCAAAACCAATATTGGAAGTTTTTCAGCTTAATCCTATTCAATTAGATATCAGTATTACTGTCAGATACGATACAAACAATTATTGATGGTATTGAACATGCGCACTGGCAAAGCCACACAAGCAATACGGAGTAACACTTAGCAAAGCCACATAGACAGTGTTCACTATCACAAACTCCATGTGCTTATGTACACTTGTTAGTCCATCAAGGTACTAACCCACACCAATTCCTCTAATACACATCAACTCCTGCCAATACACACTAATACAAAATAATGTCAATATACCGAATGCAATAATTCCCTAATTTAATGTGTAAACGAATACTCGATGAGTCATAAATAGTAAGCATCGATAAAGATTTTCAGTGAACACTTAAGCACAAAGTGGGGTTTTAAAAACAAAAGTGCATGCTCATGTCAAACATAACAAAGTCCAAAGAATTTCAATAACAATTCAAAATAAAATTTCACGAGATCAAATTTGAAGAATTAAGTTTCGGATAGATCGAAATCATTTACCTCAATCCAAGCTATGCGCTCATTGCTATTCAACCTCGTTCAAAAACCTCCAATTGACCTAAACTGGCAAATTAATTATTAGAATACAATCTAGCCTCATAAACTATGAACTCAATGCTAATTTCTTAGACACCGACACTCTCATACAAAAATAAATTGAAACAGACCCCTCGAATGACCAACCTAACCGAAAACCCCCCATTCTTATAAGGCATTAAGATGCCCCAAAATTCATAATAAATCTTTACAAAAAAATATTTTAAATAAATAGCATAGCCAGTTACGAGATGAATTTTTAAAATTTTCAAACATTTTCATATTAAAATAATTTTAAAAAAAAAAAAAAAAGTTTAAAAATAGCCATTAATACTTTTAGCTCAAATCAAAGTCCTATTCCCGAGCTCGGCCTATTCTCGAGCTTTGAGAGATTCCACCTGTAGTAATACATGAATAGAGTTTCAGCCAAATAGATTAAAGCTTAAGAAACATGAACAAAGTTTAACTTCAAGCACATAAAGATTAAGATGTGATGCAATCAGAAAATAAAAGAGTGAAAAAAAAGAGAAAATAGATTTTTATCATTAAAACGTACCAACTATTTAGATACGCCACTATCTATAGATATTTTCTTGTTGAAAATGTGTTAATTGCAAAAGTTGCAAATTAGCCATACGCAGTTTTTGAAAAAGTGTGTATATATTAAAATGGAGCCTTACCTGTATGGTGGATGGATAATTTAAGCTTGATCCAAATCTGAATACTATTTAAGGAACTCTTGTAAATATTAACCAGGAACAAACATCCGACCACAGTCTTCCAACTTGTTTAACATGTACTACAAGATACAATCAATGCATAAATGTAACACCCCAAAAAATCTCAAAGCATTAGGCAATCATTCGATCGGTAACTTAATGATATGAATAACCTTAATTCAACAAAAAAAACCCGAATGTCGTCTGAGCTTCTACATATGCAGTAACTCAAGTTCTCAAAATATTTTTTCTTAGATGAAGAAACTAAATTTAAGTACTCGAAAAGGTGAAGTAAACAATGTTTTCCTTAGCAGGGACTTAATTAAACCAAACAGTAAAAGTACGCCAACTTCTTATCTAGGCTCTAAATCATCCCTAAGTGGTGTATTGATGATTATTACCATTTAAACAAATTTAAATATTTAATTTGTCTAGGACTTCCAATTTAGGAATCTCATATTTTCGTAATTCTTCTTTTGACTTAGTTGGGTCTATGACTCTGATTAGCCAGATGTGTAGTTCATCCTAAAAGCACCAGTGGCACTTGTCATTTCCTTGAATCACTTGTGTTGGCATAGTAAGAAACAGATTATGTAGTTCTTTTAACCGTCGAGGTGGAATATGTTGCCGATGGCAGCTGTTGTGCTCAAGTTCTTTGGATGCGACAAACTTTGAATGATTTTGGTGTCTCCCTGGATAACGTTCCCATCATGTGTGGCAGTTGTAATGCTATTGACATTAGTAAAAATCTTGTCCAACACTATGGCACTAGCAGATATTTTTACAAAGCTCTTAGCAAAAGCTAGTTTTTGTACTCTGCGTCGCCACGTAGGAATGGGTGATCTGAGCTAGCCTCCTTAAAGTTATGAATGTCCTCTCTCTCTCTCTCTCTCTCTCTCTCTCTCTCTCTCTCTCTCTCTCTGTGTATATATATATATATATATATATATATAATTTTTTTTTTCTCTCTGACAAATTCGGTTGAATGATTCATGAAATCATTCAAACGAGGCAACCTGTCATCCTTCTGAAATTTACGTCGAATGATTCCCCAGATCATTCAAATGAATCTTTTTCCTCTTTAAATAGTTCTCTTTTTCTCCTTTAACCATTTTCATCATTTTTCAATCTCTTTCTACTATCACTGTCACTGATCGTTGACTTGTTCCCTTTTTCTCTTCACTGTTCATCTTCATCACTATAAATGGACGGATGATCCACTCGCGGACCACGAACTAGGCAATACATTCTTCGACTTCAAGAAAGTGACAGCGAACCTGAAGTTATCCATATCTCCACCCTCTTGTGGCACTTGCTCCTCCAGCCAACCTTCCTCCATTGCCACCATGTTTGCACCAACAACCTGCTCCAATGGTTGTTACTCCCTCCTCCTCTACTGGTGCCCAAACCATTCCAGGTACCAATATCCCATCCACTTCATCTTCTTCTTCTCATTCTCTCTGTCCACCACCCTCTTGCCCTTATACCTTGTCTGGTGAAAATGCTTTACCTGCCCTAATTTTTTGAAACCATAGCTGACCAAGAAACCTACTACACTATTTTTGCTAGTCACAAAATTAGCCCTGGTCGCCCATGTGATCTCAACCTAATGGCTCAACTTGGTATTACCCCCCTCTTTGTCACAACGGGGTGTATGTGCCTCCTTACAACACCTATTATGTACTACCCTCATTTAATCTATATGTTTTACGCCAACATGACCTACAACTCTATTTTCTCCACCATTCTCATGACTTTTGTAAATGGGGTGTCTATTTCCTTCACCACCTGTCAACTAGCCGGGATTCTTAGTTTTACCAACCAATCCCATCTTATCATGTACCCGAGCAACACCAGGGCTAATGGTCGTCCATTTACCCCGCTTCAACAAATCCAAACCCTATACAATGACCCCAGCATTTCTTCTGTCGCCAAACCCATTCTTCTAACAACTTCACTTAACGGTACAATATAAATTGATGTATTGAATCTTGCCTCATCTATCCATCGAAATAAGATGAAACTGTTATGAAGTGGAGATAAACAACCAGTCTAGATAGTGATTCACAGTGATTCAAGTGGAGATGCACAATCTTTATTGCTCAAGATGTTGCGTGGGACCTCCTTTAGAGCCTTTGAGATCAAGTGCTAAGGGGTAAACAAGCTAGCCTAAGTTGTAAGATCGTATTTAAGTAACAAAATGAACCCTAGCTAGCAAGGAGCTCCTTATTCTTTTAGAAGGACACTAGCAAGGAGATTCATATTCTTCTACCTCTGTGCTTTTAAAAGGATCGGGTAGAGTTATCCCCACTTAGTGTTAGCCCTCGTTTCTAGGCCAGTTTATTGGCGACCAGGCTATATTTTCCATCCGTGTTAGTTGACCTATATTTGGTAGTTGTTTAATGTCACCTCTTCAATTTATATCGCGTTAAAGTAGCACTAATATTGTGACAAATCAGAAAGTTAGTTAAGATGTAGGGCAGCTATGCAGCTCGATATAAACCTTAACAATACTTTACTAAATGCTTGAGATTCAAACTTTTTTGGTGAGAATTTCGAATTGCACGCCCACAATGAAATCTTTTTGTTCTCTCTCTCTCTCTCTCCGGCAACCACCACCGCACCATTTTTTAAGATATCGTGCATCTATAAACTGCACCGGCAACAGCTGTCCGGTGTAACCCACCACGAGCAAAGCTTGCAATCCGCCGTGATAGATGTTAACTCTACAACAAAGTTGCAAGGATTCCTCGTAGAGAGGACTAATTGAGTGCGGGTTTTTGTTGAATTAATTAGCTGTGACAACATTTATACAAATGTTTAGAGAGGAATTTGGCCTGTAATTTATCGCAGAAAAGTAAGAGAAATGTGGCATGTAATCTTATGCCTTGAGGTGCTTGAAGAAATGCTCAACGAATTTGTCCATGGAGCAACATTGTAGTGGTTTGTGGCAAATTGGTAACACAAGTGTACTAAGGTTGCTACCGATGTACTGAATTCTTTGTACTAAGGTTCCTTCCAGACTTTTGGACTCGGGCAAAAAGACGGGGACACTTTCTCCAATTAGTTAAATTAAGAACAATGGCAGTACACTAAATTCTTTGTAGATTATAAAGCTACCAATTCTTTTCCAAAAACATCTTTGCATTCGTTTAGTTACATGGGTACCGAGTATGCCGATAACGAGAATCTTATGAAATGATGGAAACTGATACCCACAACTTCATTAGTTGTTCTTCCCTTGCCATAAACCAAAAAATCTGATCTTCTTTGTGAAGGATAAAAATTCAGTGATGTGGACATGGTGTAGCCGGAGATGGCGACGATGGCGGCTAGAGAGTCAAGAGAGAGAGAGTGAGAAGTGAGATCGGGTTTTGGAGAGAGAGACGAGGTCTATGTGTTCTACTTGTTTACAGGGTTATTTACCAAAAGGAGAGTGATTCAATCTAATCATGGTTTACAATACAA
This sequence comes from Escallonia rubra, assembly GCA_033065855.1. Taxonomy (NCBI): domain Eukaryota; kingdom Viridiplantae; phylum Streptophyta; class Magnoliopsida; order Escalloniales; family Escalloniaceae; genus Escallonia; species Escallonia rubra. The sequence continues at coordinate 88,279 of JAVXUO010002278.1, forward strand.
TAAGTCCAACGTTCAGTCATATATGTCTTGTCGACATAATGTTAATAGTAATCTAACGTCACATACGTTGATGAATTGACATTAGACATGCACCAAATATATTGTACCGGGATTAGGGTATATTAGGAAGAAACACGTTTGGTTGCTAGCTATAAAGCATGTAATAAAATACCCACAGTTGCCGGAACCCACAAATAAACACAATAATTTTTTTACTATTGCCGTGAAACAAACAATTAAATTACTAACTTTAAGGTCCAGGCAGTCTCATTAGCAACATGTAAACAATTGGGAGAAAAGGTGTCAGAAAAGCATAACTATTGCATTTTCCGCGAGAAAATATCTTTAAGTATCACTAAAATTCTGACAAATGCGACAAAACCTTTTTCAAAAACGTTTAAAAGACATTAAAAGTGTTACAGCTAGTTATACATGGTAAAGTTGCCGGATCCCACCGTTGAGAAGTTCCTAGTTATTGTTGCAAGCAATTGCTCTTTGCATTGGGCAATATATTTAATAATCAACTTCTTGCCACCACAAAAAGCCAAACATAATTGATATGGGCAAAAATACCATAGCCCAGATGATGACACGTGTCATAACACTACAAGAAAATGGGACTTTCCCGACGGACTTTTAGTGACTGACAAGAATCCGTCGCTAAAGGTTACTTTTAGCGACGGAATAATCCGTAGGTAAAAATTCGTTGCTAAATATCTTTTACCAACGAAACTGTCCATCGGTAAAGACATTTAGCGATGGAGTTTTACCAACGGATTATTACCGACGAAAATATCCGTCGCTAATTGTAATTTACGTATTTTTCACTATTTTTGAATTTGTTTTTTCATAAAATATAATTTTTAGCTACGGACTTTTACCGACGGACACATTCCGTCAGTAAAAGTTTTTATGTTTGAATAAAAGGAGCCCTAACCCTACTCTTCTTTCTAACCAGCCGCACACACCTGTTTTCCCTTCTTCTCTCCCCTTCCCCCTCCTCTTGGCCTCTCTCTCTCACCCTGTACCAATCACCCACGCCCACCTCCCGCGCCACTACCCCAACCCAAGCCCTTCTACCGCATCCCCCGAACCCCTCTTCCACATCCTCACCCTCATCCCCCACTGCCGCCTTACTCTTTTTCTCTCTCTCATCGGCTGCCCATGCCACCCACATGTAGGGAATTGCGACGTGCTGGCTAAGGCTTCCGCCTTCCAACGAGTTCTTTATTCTTTTTTTGCTGATCTTTCAGTAGGGTTTTTTATTTGTGGGTTTGTGATTGTGTTTGTGTGTGGTAAACATGGAGAGATCTGGTGGTCAAGACTTCAAGAATTCTTACAACGACGTCATCTCAGGTCTGCTCTAGCTCAATCCCCAATCTCTCTTCTTCTTCTTTATTTTTTTTTCCTTATTTTATCATCTAATTGCTTTCATTCTTTTCAATTTTATATCTTGGATTCTTGGTTTGCGTTTCCTTGATTATTTCTTGGGTTCTAATTTGTTGCCTAATTAATAATGTTCTAGGTTCTTAGTTTGTTGTTTGTCAATTTGTGAATTCCATGACGTTGACTGTTAATGTTGACTTCTAATTGTAAATTTAATGGGTTTTGTTCAATTTGTTCTGTTACAATTTCTCACTAGTTTAGAAGTCCGTGTTATCGTATTTTTTATGCATATGTATCTATACATGTAAAAAAATTGTTCTACGTGACGTGATTTGGCTCATAAATGTATGTTGACTATATTTTGTGTTTTGTATAGTGTTAATAAATTGGGTCAATGGACCCATTATCCGCCCACTAACAGATAATGTGTATTTGTTAGTCTGGATAATTACGGTTAATTAGAGGATATTTATCTCCTAAGTGTTTGAGGTAAATACATCTTTATCTCCTAAGAGTTTGAGGTAAAATCAGTCTCTAATTGTATCTCTATATAAAGGCTAGAGATATCCCAATAAATCAGAAGTCATAGCAATAATCCCTCTCTCTATAGCACTCTCTCTAGAGCAATCACCAAGCTCTAGGATTTGGTTCGTGGACGAAGAATTCGACTCTAGTAGCCGTTTTCGTACCTGCGAAAAAGATCAAGCGTGTTGGAGGCTCGTAACAACAAGTATCCTACATCGGAATTTTCGGAGACTTCGTACGGTATGTTTCCGAACCCACTACCTTATGTGGTAAGCGTATTTAAATCGTTATTCAACATTGGTATCAGAGCATGATTACTTGTTGATTCGCCTTTAACATACTAGAATAAGTTATGTGCATGTTGCGATTTTTTCCGGATACATGAACGAGACCCATTACAAAAATTCGAAATTTATTAAGCATGTTTTCTGAAAAATAATTATATGCTTTTGTTCTCCTATAGTTGAGGATGAACTCCATAAGTTTTCGTGATAATTGGATGCATGATTTGTGAGAAATCACGATTTTATTTTTCAAGAAAACTGTGGTTTTTTCGATTTTGGGACTCAAATTCGGAGCATGATATTCAGTTTTTATCCTGATCGGTTGGTACATAATTAATTTATGTCGCAGAATCTTTCCAACGATATATCGTACGCATTATTTGGCTTAAAAACGAGAGAGATATGGCCTTCGGAAGTTGGCATCGCTTCATGACGACGGCTGAAAAATTAGGGTTTTTCACGAAGAAGATGAACAGTGTTACACGCGTAACACGCGCCCAAGTCGAGCCACAGACGCACGACACGCGCAAAGTCGAGCCGCACACGTGGGACACGCGCCAAGCCAGCCGAGGGTGCTGCACTCACGCGCACCACGCGCGAAGGAGCTGCGCAACCCCACACGCTTGCACACGCCCCAAATAAGGTTCTGACCCACGCGCCCACGCGCTCTCAAGCGCCAGCAAGGCAGCGGCCACGCGCGCGTGCTTCACATGCACCTGCAGAGAACCTACATGCTGCCCCACTCGCACGGCGGCCCGTGGAGCCACGTGAGGGATAGTTTTTGATCGGTGTGTGTCACCTCCGGCGAGTGAAGCTCCAGATTGGCCCAGAAACTTTTTATTTGGTGTTAACGTACCTTTATATCCTCTGTGTGTTAACGTACCTTTATGTAGTTCTTTCAACCGCCGAGGTGGAATATGTTGCCGATGGCAGCTGTTGTACTCAAGTTCTTTGGATGCGTCAAACTTTGCATGATTTTAGTGTCTCCCTGGATAACGTTCCCATCATGTGTGGCAGTTGTAGTGCTATTGACATTAATAAAATTCCTGTCCAACATTCTGGCACTAGCAGATATTTTTACAACGCTCTTAGCAAAAGCTAGTTTTTGTACTCTGTGTCGCCGCGTAGGAATAAGTGATCTGAGCTAGCCTCCTTCTAGTTATGAATGTCCTCTCTCTCTCTCTCTCTCTCTCTCTCTCTCTATATATATATATATATATATATATATATATATAATTTTTTTTTCTCTCTGACAAATTCGGTTGAATGATTTATGAAATCATTAAAATGAAATCATTCAAGCGAGGCAACCTGTCATCCTTCTGAAATTTACGTCGAATGATTCCCTAGATCATTCAAATGAATCTTTTTACTCTTTAAATAGTTCTCTTTTTCTCCTTTAACCATTTTCATCATTTTTCACAGTCTCTTTCTACTATCACTGTCACTGATCGTTGACTTGTTCCCTTATTCTCTTCACTGTTCTTCTTCATCACTATAAATGGATGGATCATCCACTCACCGACCACGAACTAGGCATCACATTCTTCGACTTCAAGAAAGTGACAGCGAACCTAAAGTTATCCATATCTCCACCCTCTTGTGGCACTTGCTCCTCCAGCCAACCTTCCTCCATTGCCACCATGTTTGCACCAACAACCTGGTCCAATGGTTGCTACTCCCTCCTCCTCTACTGGTGCCCAAACCATTCCAGGTACCAATATCCCATCTACTTCATCTTCTTCTTCTCATTCTCTCTGTCCACCACCCTCTTGCCCTTATACCTTGTCCGGTGAAAATGCTTCACCTGCCCTAATTTTTTGAAACCATAGCCCACCAAGAAACCTACTACACTATTTTTGTTAGTCACAAAATTAGCCCTGGTCGCCCATGTGATCTCAACCTAATGGCTCAAATTGGTATTATCCCCCTCTTTGCCACAACGGGGTGTATGTGCCTCCTTACAACACCTATTGTGTACTACCCTCATTTAATCTATATGTTTTACACCAACTTGACCTACAACTCTATTTTCTCCACCATTCTCATGACTTTTGTAAATGGGGTGTCTATTTCCTTCACCACCTGTCAACTAGCCGGGATTCTTAGTTTTACCAACCGATCCCATCTTGTCATGTACCCGAGCAACACCAGGGCTAATGGTCGTCCATTTACCCCGCTTCAACAAATCGAAACCCTATACAATGACCCCAGCATTTCTTCTGTCGCCAAACCCATTCTTCTAACAACTTCACTTAACGGTACAATATAAATTGATGTATTGAATCTTGCCTCATCTATCCATCGAAATAAGATGAAACTGTTATGAAGTGGAGATAAACAACCAGTCTAGATAGTGATTCACAGTGATTCAAGTGGAGATGCACAATCTTTATTGCTCAAGATGTTGCGTGGGACCTCCTTTAGAGCCTTTGAGATCAAGTGCTAAGGGGTAAACAAGCTAGCCTAAGTTGTAAGATCGTATTTAAGTAACAAAATGAACCCTAGCTAGCAAGGAGCTCCTTATTCTTTTAGAAGGACACTAGCAAGGAGATTCATATTCTTCTACCTCTGTGCTTTTAAAAGGATCGGGTAGAGTTATCCCCACTTAGTGTTAGCCCTCGTTTCTAGGCCAGTTTATTGGCGACCAGGCTATATTTTCCATCCGTGTTAGTTGACCTATATTTGGTAGTTGTTTAATGTCACCTCTTCAATTTATATCGCGTTAAAGTAGCACTAATATTGTGACAAATCAGAAAGTTAGTTAAGATGTAGGGCAGCTATGCAGCTCGATATAAACCTTAACAATACTTTACTAAATGCTTGAGATTCAAACTTTTTTGGTGAGAATTTCGAATTGCACGCCCACAATGAAATCTTTTTGTTCTCTCTCTCTCTCTCCGGCAACCACCACGGCACCATTTTTTAAGATATCGTGCATCTATAAACTGCACCGGCAACAGCTGTCCGGTGTAACCCACCACGAGCAAAGCTTGCAATCCGCCGTGATAGATGTTAACTCTACAACAAAGTTGCAAGGATTCCTCGTAGAGAGGACTAATTGAGTGCGGGTTTTTGTTGAATTAATTAGCTGTGACAACATTTATACAAATGTTTAGAGAGGAATTTGGCCTGTAATTTATCGCAGAAAAGTAAGAGAAATGTGGCATGTAATCTTATGCCTTGAGGTGCTTGAAGAAATGCTCAACGAATTTGTCCATGGAGCAACATTGTAGTGGTTTGTGGCAAATTGGTAACACAAGTGTACTAAGGTTGCTACCGATGTACTGAATTCTTTGTACTAAGGTTCCTTCCAGACTTTTGGACTCGGGCAAAAAGACGGGGACACTTTCTCCAATTAGTTAAATTAAGAACAATGGCAGTACACTAAATTCTTTGTAGATTATAAAGCTACCAATTCTTTTCCAAAAACATCTTTGCATTCGTTTAGTTACATGGGTACCGAGTATGCCGATAACGAGAATCTTATGAAATGATGGAAACTGATACCTACAACTTCATTAGTTGTTCTTCCCTTGCCATAAACCAAAAAATCTGATCTTCTTTGTGAAGGATAAAAATTCAGTGATGTGGACATGGTGTAGCCGGAGATGGCGACGATGGCGGCTAGAGAGTCAAGAGAGAGAGTGAGAAGTGAGATCGGGTTTTGGAGAGAGAGACGAGGTCTATGTGTTCTACTTGTTTACAGGGTTATTTACCAAAAGGAGAGTGATTCAATCTAATCATGGTTTACAATACAATAAGTCCAACGTTCAGTCATATATGTCTTGTCGACATAATGTTAATAGTAATCTAACGTCACATACGTTGATGAATTAACATTAGACATGCACCAAATATATTGTACCGGGGTTAGGGTATATTAGGAAGAAACACGTTTGGTTGCTAGCTATAAAGCATGTAATAAAATACCCACAGTTGCCGGAACCCACAAATAAACACAATAATTTTTTTACTATTGCCGTGAAACAAACAATTAAATTACTAACTTTAAGGTCCAGGCAGTCTCATTAGCAACATGTAAACAATTGGGAGAAAAGGTGTCAGAAAAGCATAACTATTGCATTTTCCGCGAGAAAATATCTTTAAGTATCACTAAAATTCTGACAAATGCGACAAAACCTTTTTCAAAAACGTGTAAAAGACATTAAAAGTGTTACAGCTAGTTATACATGGTAAAGTTGCCGGATCCCACCGTTGAGAAGTTCCTAGTTATTGTTGCAAGCAATTGCTCTTTGCATTGGGCAATATATTTAATAATCAACTTCTTGCCACCACAAAAAGCCAAACATAATTGATATGGGCAAAAATACCATAGCCCAGATGATGACACGTGTCATAACACTACAAGAAAATGGGACTTTCCCGACGGACTTTTAGCGACCGACAAGAATCCGTCGCTAAAGGTTACTTTTAGCGACGGAATAATCCGTAGGTAAAAATTCGTCGCTAAATGTCTTTACCCACGAAACTGTCCATCGGTAAAGACATTTAGCGATGGAGTTTTACCAACGGATTATTACCGACGAAAATATCCGTCGCTAATTGTAATTTACGTATTTTTCACTATTTTTGAATTATTTTTTCATAAAATATAATTTTTAGCTACGGACTTTTACCGACGGACACATTCCGTCAGTAAAAGTCTTTATGTTTGAATAAAAGGAGCCCTAACCCTACTCTTCTTTCTAACCAGCCGCACACACCTGTTTTCCCTTCTTCTCTCCCCTTCCCCCTCCTCTTGGCCTCTCTCTCTCACCCTGTACCAATCACCCACGCCCACCTCCCGCGCCACTACCCCAACCCAAGCCCTTCTACCGCATCCCCCGAACCCCTCTTCCACATCCTCACCCTCATCCCCCACTGCCGCCTTACTCTTTTTCTCTCTCTCATCGGCTGCCCATGCCACCCACATGTAGGGAATTGCGACGTGCTGGCTAAGGCTTCCGCCTTCCAACGAGTTCTTTATTCTTTTTTTGCTGATCTTTCAGTAGGGTTTTTTATTTGTGGGTTTGTGATTGTGTTTGTGTGTGGTAAACATGGAGAGATCTGGTGGTCAAGACTTCAAGAATTCTTACAACGACGTCATCTCAGGTCTGCTCTAGCTCAATCCCCAATCTCTCTTCTTCTTCTTTATTTTTTTTTCCTTATTTTATCATCTAATTGCTTTCATTCTTTTCAATTTTATATCTTGGATTCTTGGTTTGCGTTTCCTTGATTATTTCTTGGGTTCTAATTTGTTGCCTAATTAATAATGTTCTAGGTTCTTAGTTTGTTGTTTGTCAATTTGTGAATTCCATGACGCTGACTGTTAATGTTGACTTCTAATTGTAAATTTAATGGGTTTTGTTCAATTTGTTCTGTTACAATTTCTCACTAGTTTAGAAGTCTGTGTTATCGTATTTTTTATGCATATGTATCTATACATGTAAAAAAATTGTTCTACGAGACGTGATTTGGCTCATAAATGTATGTTGACTATATTTTGTGTTTTGTATAGTGTTAATAAATTGGGTCAATGGACCCATTATCCGCCCACTAACAGATAATGTGTATTTGTTAGTCTGGATAATTACGGTTAATTAGAGGATATTTATCTCCTAAGTGTTTGAGGTAAATACATCTTTATCTCCTAAGAGTTTGAGGTAAAATCAGTCTCTAATTGTATCTCTATATAAAGGCTAGAGATATCCCAATAAATCAGAAGTCATAGCAATAATCCCTCTCTCTATAGCACTCTCTCTAGAGCAATCACCAAGCTCTAGGATTTGGTTCGTGGACGAAGAATTCGACTCTAGTAGCCATTTTCGTACCTGCGAAAAAGATCAAGCGTGTTGGAGGCTCGTAACAACAAGTATCCTACATCGGAATTTTCGGAGACTTCGTACGGTATGTTTCCGAACCCACTACCTTATGTGGTAAGCGTATTTAAATCGTTATTCAACATTGGTATCAGAGCATGATTACTTGTTGATTCGCCTTTAACATGCTAGAATAAGTTATGTGCATGTTGCGATTTTTTCCGGATACATGAACGAGACCCATTACAAAAATTCGAAATTTATTGAGCATGTTTTCTGAAAAATAATTATATGCTTTTGTTCTCCTATAGTTGAGGATGAACTTCATAAAATTTCGTGATTATTGGATGCATGATTTGTGAGAAATCACGATTTTATTTTTCAAGAAAATTGTGGTTTTTTTAGTTTTGGGATTCAAATTCGGAGCACGATATTCAGTTTTTATCCTGATTGATTGGTACATAATTAATCTATGTCGCATAAGCTTTCCAACGATATATCGTACGCATTATTTGGCTTAAAAACGAGAGAGATATGGCCTTCGGAAGTTGGCATCGCTTCATGACGGCGGCTGAAAAATTAGGGTTTTTCACGAAGAAGATGAACAGTGTTACACGCGTAACACGCGCCCAAGTCGAGCCACAGACGCACGACACGCGCAAAGTCGAGCCGCACACGTGGGACACGCGCCAAGCCAGCCGAGGGTGCTGCACTCACGCGCACCACGCGCGAAGGAGCTGCGCAACCCCACACGCTTGCACACGCCCCAAATAAGGTTCTGACCCACGCGCCCACGCGCTCTCAAGCGCCAGCAAGGCAGCGGCCACGCGCGCGTGCTTCACATGCACCTGCAGAGAACCTACATGCTGCCCCACTCGCACGGCGGCCCGTGGAGCCACGTGAGGGATAGTTTTTGATCGGTGTGTGTCACCTCCGGCGAGTGAAGCTCCAGATTGGCCCAGAAACTTTTTATTTGGTGTTAACGTACCTTTATATCCTCTGTGTGTGTTATATTTAATTTTTAAACGACTTTTTCTAAAGAAATTAGTTTTAAAAATTTATTTTATACACACAGAAATTTTTATTTAAATCCAGAGGGTATATTAGGGTCAAATTTATTGTTTGTCATCTTTTAAGAATTTATCTCTCAGTTTTTTGTCATTTGTGAGTATTTTTGTGGTACTTTTGTGGTTGCCAAAAATACGAATAATGCGTAAATATTATTTTTTGCACTTCGTGAGTAGCAATAAATATTTTTTGGAGAGTTATATGACATAGATAAATTATGTCTAATTTGTTACATGCTTGCCTTGATTTGTGTTATGGTTTAAATATACTTTTGAGGTATATTTGTTGGATTTTTGGTAAGTCCACACTTTTAAACCATTTATTTTTTCAAGGCCTTGTCACCCATTTTCCGTGGAAGGAGAATGTGGCCTATTCATCCATTTTATTACCCTTTAACTTTTTATTTGAGCGTGCTAGTTTTAGGTTAAATGGATGGATATTAGATTGGCATTCTAAAGAAACTTATGTTTAATGTGTTTACTCTTGTTTTAAGAAAATTCTTTTGAGAATAATGTGTTGTGCGGCATCTCTATTTGTTTTATTGGAGTAGTTTGTAGTAGGATTTTCAAAGATGTTGTATTCTATTATTTCCCTGTATATTTCAAGAAAGCCTTGTACGGGGATGTAATTTCGCACGCACATTATTCAAGCCAGAATTTTCGTAGCATAAGTTATTAGAATGCCAATAGGGCTCAATGGAGTCCTTACACATTTAATTGCATGGTGCAATTTTATATTGTTCTAAATTATCATGTGGATGATTTATTATATTGTGGCTTATATGATGATGAAATTTATTGCGAAAAATTACTTGAAAAATATTTTTCCCAACTCACATACATGGGAGATGATTACGAGCTTAGCAGATTTTCGATTTCATGATGTGAGGAAGGATTATGTTTTTCATTTGAATTTTTTGAAATAAATAGAAGGATGTATAATTAATGTCTTTTTCTTGCGCAATCTAATGTAGTGAATATAATGGCCACCAAAAATGTCATAGCTGATCTCGTTAAGGGTGAGAAACTTAACGGAGATAATTATGACGTTTGGCACAAAAAAATAAAATTCATGCTGAACGAACAAGAGCTCGAGGAGCACTTGACCAAGGAGATGGTCGCGCCAACTGAGGCGCAACCCCTAAGAGACCACACTGCCTACCAGAAGTGGAATCAGAAAGATCGTAGTGCGCGCTACACCTTGTTAAGCAGCTTGCAAAATGATCTAATTGGGCAGTACGATGAACTTCCAACTTGCAAAACTTTATGGGAGCAGCTCAAGTTTTCTTTTGGTGGAACCTCAACTACGCGGCTTCGTAGCCTTGTGATCAAGTTTGAGGAGTACACAAAAGACCCTAAGCATACCATGAGTGAGCATCTAAGGGTGATGTCCAATATGATTGGTAAGCTAAGGGATGTTGGACATGCGCTCACAGATGAGCAGCAAGTCAGAGCTGTCATAAGGTCCCTTCCTGCCTCATGGGCCAATATGAAACAGATATTGACCCACAGTGAAAACATCAAGAACTTTTCTGATGTTTCACAGCATGTCATCCTTGAGGCCGAAACTCGAGATGCTGACAAGACCCTAACTTATGTCGCCCCAAGAGGGATCACGCAATGCAAATGGCAAGCGCGGAAGACAAAGTAAGAAAGGTAAGAAAAATGAGGCTAGCACTTCTGCGCCAAAGGAAGGGAAAATGAAAAAACGCAAGGGGGTTCGCGCAATGCAAACGGCAAGCACTAATGTTTTCTCTTTATTTTTAGGGGTAATAAGTTGGACATTTTTTTGGATAATGTTTTGTTCGGACATGGTTTTTGCATTGATAGTCTTTTTCAATTGGATTTAATTGATTCTCAGTCCTCTTATTCTTATGTTGTGAATGATAATATTATGAATGATTCTACCACCTGGCATGCGAGTCTGGGCCACATAGGCCAAGATAGAATGACTCGTTTGGCTAGAGATGGCCTTTTAGGCCCACTCGCAAAGTCAATCTACAAACATGTGAGGCTTGTTTGGCAGGCAAAGCATGCAGGAAGCCTTTTGGAAAGGTTGTGAGAGCAACTCAACCACTTGAGCTAGTTCACTCTAACATATGTGGACCAATGAGTGTAAAGGCACGCCATGGCGCCTCTTATTTCCTTACACTGATAGACGATTATACGTGATATGGTTATGTGTATCTAATATCTCACCACTATGAAGCTTTGGACTGTTTCAAACGCTTTGTAGCAGAGGTTGAGAATCAGAAAAAGAAGAATTTAAAAACTCTTCGCACTGACCGGGGACGCGAATATTTGTCAGATCACTTCAAAAAGTTTTGTGAGGAAAAGGGGATACGCAGGCAACTTACTATTCCTAATACTCCACAACAAAATGGTTTTGCGGAAAGAAGGAATAGAATATTGTTAGACATGGTTAGGTCTATGATGGCGCAAGCAAACTGAAACCAATAAAACAACCCTAGAGGGGGTGAATAGGGTTTTTGAAATATAATGGGGAATTTAAACTAAGCACAATCATAAATCTCAAACAAACCAAGTAATACTTCAATGAAGATGCTAACTAAACAATCTCAAACAATTAAAGAGTAATAAGTAAAGAGATTGAGTTAGAATACTTGACAAGGAAATTTAAATGGTTCAGCTTGATACCCTCAAGCCTACATCCACATCTTCAAGGAAGTCCCTTGCAAGAGCACTAGAATCCACTAGCAAAAATCTTCTTCCGGGTCAAGATCAAAACCCTTACAACACTTGGTGATATCCCCACACCAAGCACAAGCCTTGAATCCACAAAGCTCACCCAAGACTTGACAAACCCAAGCCTTGATCACAATCCTTTTACAAAGATCAAATGTGTACAAAGAAACCATCTTGAAAGGAAATGAGTACAAATGAAGCTCTAGTGCAATAGAGAGATGAGAGAATTGATGACTTGAAGGATGCTCACTCTCAATCAAAGAATTGCTCACAAAGATGCTCTCTTTAATGATGTAAAATCATGAAGATGAAGAGAGAAAAGTTTAATCTATGAGCCTTGATGTTTCTCTAATGAATGGAGGCTTAGAATGTGATTTACATGCTGTATAATGAAGTTCCAAATCATTTATATAGAGAAGAGATCAAATATAGCCGTTAGGCATAATATGGTCAAAACTGCCATTGCAGTCGACTGTAACCAATGCAGTCGACTGTAATCCCTCTAATATAGCCGTTGGAGTTTTGTCCTCGAAAATAGCCGTTGGAACTGAATTTTGACCAATGCAGTCGACTGCATAGCCTATCGGCTGCCTCACGGAACCCCCTTTCCTATTTTGGGCATAACTTTCTCTAGAAAAATCGGATTAAGGTGCCGTTTTTTGCGTTGGAAAGCTAATGAAAATTTTATAAAGATATGAAAAGATTAGAACCAAAAACAGTTTTGAGAAAATCTGAGTAAGCTCCAAAGTTCACTCATTTTCAAGAACCACGCTTGTGTGAATGATTATGAACTCACATGCAATGCACAAGGTGTCCTAAGGTCTTTTTAGGTCATAGTCATCAATCCAAGCATCAAACCAAGACTAGGTACATAATATGAAAGATCAATTATAATCGATAGTAACTTAGCCTATGCATTCTTTCTTGCTCTTTGACATTGGACTTGATGAAGCTTCCATAGCATGTCACCATAGCTTTAAGCTTCTTTGGCTTTAATCCATCTATCCAACTTCTCAAATGTGTCTTCATGAGTGTGCATGTATATACCTACTAAGAATACACTCAAAGCACACATTAGAACATAATCAATGTGTAGTTATCATCAAAACAAGATGTAAGCCTAGGTTATCCAACCATAGGGCTAACACAAACCTTCCAATATCTTTTGGGGGGA